>VWYI01036650.1:16022-49682 GCA_013399455.1 Anthoscopus minutus | reverse complement strand
GGCCGCGTCCCCGCCGCCGGGGCGGCCCCAGCCGCGACCCGTAGTGCGAGGGGCGGGCGGCGAGCGCAGTCCCGGCCCGCTCCCAGCGCCACCAGCGCGTCACGGCCGGCCTCGTGACGTCACACAGAATCGCCGCGGCCACGGCGCATGGCCCCGCCTGACGTCACCGGGAAGCACCGTTACGTCACGGCGCAACCGCCTCGTCGCCCTGGGAACTCAGACGTAGCCGAGCTCCGCCCCCTCCCTGCGGCTCCGCCCGTCCCCGCCGCAGCGCCCCCTGGCGGCTTGGGAGCACATTGGCGGCAGCGCCCCCGCCAGGCCGGCCCCGGGCGCGGGAACTGGGAACCGGGAGCCCCGGGGCAAGAAGAGCCCCGCGCACGCCCTGCTGCGGGATCGCGTTGAACACCACTGCCGGGGCTTCTGCGGGTTCTTCCCGGCAGCAGGGAAACCCAGGGTGCCGGCGGAATTCAAACGAGGAACGAATGGGATGCCGGGTATCTCTCGGCGAACAGCAGCGCTGCGGCTTTGGTGTGAATCCTCACAAACACGAACCGTGCGGCAGTGACACGTGCGGCGTTTCCAAAACTGCCATGTTAACCTCCTGGCTGTAACTCTAGTGCTAACTGAAATAATGGATCGCTAGGGTCGATAAAACATCCCTGTTTTTTCCACTGACAGCACTTTAGGCCTTGGCTGCCCAAGGTGGTGCTGTGTTTACACAGGATGCTCCAAGCTAGCGAAGGGTCGGGTCTGGCTCAGCAGACATCGGGATCCCTTCTAATCCTCGGGAATACCACTGCTGTCCCCCAGAGCTGCTCCCCGCCTTGTGCCCAGTGTCGTCATCCTCCAAAGTGGCCGCGTGTTCCCATGTAAAGTAAAACCTTGACCTGCGTCTGATCCCTGTATGCCACACCCATTGAAATGCTGCTTACAGACATAAAATACCTACTAAATCAGGAGGTTTAAGCTGCTTTCTTGCTGAAAAGATCTTTATTATAAATAAATTTAAAAATGGCAACAGTATTTGAGTGCATTGCAAAGAAATGCTGATGGACCAGAAGAGCAGCAGCAGTTCAAAGAGAGGCTGTTCTAACACAGCCTGATACATTTTTTGGTAACCAGCTAAAACATGCTAGGTTGAAACCTGCAAGTGCACAACCCTTATCTTTGTTTCACTTCAGTTGTGAACATGTAACTGCACAACCTCTTACGGTAATAATGCTGGTGAGAGAACTGAGGTTTATATTTCACCTTTCACACTGTGGGCCATTGCTGTGGAAAAGCACTTCAAATGCAGTTCTATACTGGCAGTGTTGCAACTGATAAATAAATGCAACTTCAATTTAATATTTCAATGGATTCTAATTGATTTTTTTACAAGCTACACTTGCTAAGAGAGGAGCCTGGGGTTTCCTGTGACTGGAGCCCTGCAGCGCAGTCAACAGAAAGGCTACATAAGTACATAAGAATGAAATGTACAGACTAAGCAGTTGGCCAGGTTTAGAAATTTCTCTCTAACAGCCTCATTAATGAAGAGGATAATTATCAGCAGTTCCTGCTATGTGGCAAGAATACATAGCAGTAGTGAAAAAACACACACAAACTCTGGAAAATAACACCATGCTGAGGACTGAACACTGGGAGAAATCTCTCTGATCTCTGAAAGAAAAGCAGCAGAAGTAATAGGAGATGATTCTCCCAGCATACAGTCTGTTGTGGAAAAGCTAACATAGAAATAGAGATTAACTAACAGAGTAAGTCCATTTATTTCCATGAAATTTATACCAAGGGATAATTTAGGCTCAATGTCCAGAACATAGTCATAGCTTTCTTTTATTCCCCAAGCAATTTATGTCCAGGGCATAATCCTAGCAGTGGAATTAGTAGACTACTATCAATCGGTAACTTGTAATACCTTTCCCATTGCTTTTAGCAATTTTGGGTCTGTTTCTTCTGAGGTTCTGATTATTTCCAGATTTTAATTCACTTAGAATTCTGCTAGACCTATCACATTTGATGTTCCACTGAAGACCTGCCGTTCTAATATTGAGAAATAATGTCCAATACTGGAAACATAGTAGTGTAACCTCCCCAAATACATGAGATAAAAAACCAAAACAAAACACCTAAGAACTACTTTAAGAGATTGTTGTGTAGGAAGGAGACAAAAATCTACTATTCCTACTGTACTTCCCTTTTGATTGGGGGAATCCACACCTAGTGATAAATGGATTTTTCTGCTTCTTCAAATGGTGGCTACTTAGTCTCTCTACTTGATCCATCATGATGGAAGATAAATAATTAATAACTGTAGCTATTTCTTGGTGATATGAAATCCTATCTACTGATAATGGATATCATCAACACTTTTTACAGAGACTGGCTTTCATGATCAACATGGGTCAAAATCAAATTACAGCCTAGATGTGAAAGGCAGGTTTCTGCTATCAACTCTGTGGGCCACTGCCTGGTTGACTTCTGCAATGCAGCACAGCCAGTTTATCTGGTATTGCAGCATGTAATGCAAGTTTGTAAATGTAAAACCTGCCATCTCCCACCAAACTCCTGGTTATGCACTGGGGATTGATCCTCCTCAGAATTTTTTGAAATAATTTGAATTTGGATGAGAAAACAAATCCAGCTGTTAAAAGACCAAGACTCTCCACCTAGGTTGCCCACCACCAGAATATTTGTCTGATCTAATCAGCACCTGCACTTTCAGAGAACAATGCTTTAAGGAGTCAGTTAGAAAAGTATATGATTACTTGAGAGCAGCTGTCTCATTGTGAGCATTTTGACATTTCATCTCTTCTCAAAAAAAATACCACAAAAACCCAGCCCAACCAACCAACCAACCAACCAACCAACCAACCAACCAACCACCCACCAAAGAACAAACAAACAAACAAAACCAAAAAAAAACCCAAGAAAACAGCCAAACTTTATGAAATCTTTATGAGATGCTCCAAAATGTGAATATCCAAAAGAGATATTAGATGAAACTTAACTTGGTCTTCTTTATTATCTTCTTTAAATAGAAGACAGTACCTCCAAAACCCCCAGCCTTCCACTTTCTTAATCAAAGCAATTACAAGATTTGCATATTTGTGTGATAATTGATATGATTTTTTGAAAGTGGTGTGAAATTTTGATACACATTCAACTCAGGATGTCTGAAATGCCCTTAAAATGTATCCAAATTTCAAAAACTGCTTAGCTGTTTCATGCACTGAAAAGACAGTATTTGTCCTGTAAATTGTAGCATTTGTGCTTGGCCCATGCACATTTGAAAGTGCTGGTTTAAATTCTGAGTCCTAACAGCAGAAATACAGGTCTGGATAATCTGTGTGAAAACACAGATACTAATGACACCAGTTGTGTTCCCTGTTACCTTGGACAGAAAAGGTGGAACAGAACAAAAATTAGGCTGTTGTCCAGAGTTCAGTCCTGTTCTGATTACTCAGAAAAACACACACTTAAGAAAATTACTTTGCTCTCCAAGAAAATAATGTAGGTGATAATTTAAGGATACAAGCCAGATAATATTTTTCTTTTGCCATCTCTTTAGCATCTATAGCAGTTTATTATCTCTCCCACTCTAAGATATACTACACATATTTTCATATTTCTGGGAATTGCTGTCTAATTAATCCAATGCAAGGCAATAGAAAAAAACAAGGCCGTTTTTTCCCTTTTTTCCTTCCCTTTCTTTTAAACTATTCCAGTACAGAGCATATATGTTGTTTCCTTTGGAACTTCCTGAGAACTAGTTCAGGACAACATTTACCATTTTCTGACACTGCTAAACCTGAAACATTCATACCTTCAGTGTGAAATTAGATAATATTCAGATGGTGATTTGAACTTTGCTGCTGAACACACTTATCTGTGTATTTTTCAGCTGATGGAGATTTCATAGCTCTTTGAGTTAAATACATGAGCAGAAGTGATAAATATGGGTGGAGACTGCCAGTAAAACAGGAATAGGGAAAACAAGAAAAAAAAGTGAATCCACCAGATTTTTAACTCAGTTTTCATTCTGCCATTAAAAGCAATGTTGACCTAACAAGCTCTATTTTTATACAAATAATAACCTAGTCTAGATTTGTAATAATCTTTGAAATATTTACATAGTTTTCATTTGATTCAAGCATAATTTATTTCAATCATTATTTATAAAACTGTTGCACTTCTCTCCCTAAACCCCAGCCTAAACCTTCAGAAAGTAAAAAGGCAAAATGTTTTCCTCTGGAGACATGTGGGAGGCAGGAAAGGTGATGGGACTGGAACATGGAAATGACTTTGGCTACAGGCTCTTTCCATACCCTGCGTGCTGTTTGGTGTCACCAGAACCCTGTGTTGACCTGTTTTCTTCTGCATGTGAGTGGTGACATTGGGGTCCATAATGTGAGTGCTGCCTCGCAGAGCTCTGCTTCTCTCCATGCTGCTTCCTGCCTTCACCCATGTTCGTGTGGGGGAAGCTGAAAAAAACAACATTTATTCAAAAACAGTGTAAATACCAACCTATGTGGCATTTGAGGGACCCTCAAGTGATAGCATGAGCTCTGAAAGTGCTATTAAGGGAACAGAAGTGGCAGGCAGTGGAAAAGGAAGGGGAGGGATGGGGTAAAAATTAGATGGAGAGAGAATGTAGTCAAAGTAGTCACTGGAAAAGAAGATGCAGCTCTCCTAGGAAACGAGAAGCAGATGGAAACAGGGAAACAAAGGAGCAAGGAAAACTGGTTTTCCTGCCTGACGTACTTTACTAAAACCAGGACCGTATGTCATGTTTACAAAGATTAGTCCAGACCCTCCTGTTCCCATAGCATCCCTGGTCACTGCTTTAACATATTCAGCTTTTTTGGATATCTGATTTATAAGTCCTTTGTGTTGGACAGTGATAAGCTGAACAGCTTTAAGGACTAAACAGTTTTATATGCCTCACATTATTATTCCAGTGTGAATAATCACATTTTGCAAAGCAAAACCATCCCATTTAGGCACAAAAGCCCCCACTAATGTGATTGAATGTGTTCCAACAAAGGGCAGGAAAGGATATTACCTCAATCAAATAATTTTACTGTTCTGAAAATGACTGTTCAATTATGTTCCAGTCTAAGGATTTTCCTTCATAATATCCAGGGTTGCTGAGCTTCCCCTGGCCTGAATACCTGCTGTCATTTGATTCTCTAGCAATTTACAGACATGTTGGTGACTATCCATGTGGAGACCCTGGGAAAAGGCCCCTGTTATCTTTTTACCCTGGACTTTACTAGCAAATATTCAAGATACAACATATCTACATCTCTGGTCTAACAAAAGTAGATACTAACTTGCACCTTTCCGTTTCTAGCCTCTTCTCTGAGCAGAAAAAATCCATTAGGGTTGGTATTGGTCTGAAGAAAGGATATTTTAAGAGTTCAAAAAATCTAAATCAACAATAGGAATCAAATACAGAAACTGCAGCTTTGATGTGGGAGAGAGAGAACATGGTGATGTATCATGTTTCTCAGGGCAATATTCCACACTGCTGGAGTTTTAAGAGTTACTGTTCTTCAGGGATAGGTCAGATAGGATGGATAACCTCTCTAAATGAATGCTTATATTGTAATACACATATGCATGTCTTATGTGTTAAAACATCAGTGTCTTTTGCTGGCAGAGTCAGTATCACCCTTCATAATCGATTCTTTTCTTTTAATCCTCACAACCACCAAGACAACACAAGCCTCACAAGCATTTAGTCTCTCCTATAAAAGAAAGCTGCCCAACAAGCAAGTGGGAACTAGGACAATAACCACATTGCTCTATCCTTATTCCTGTGAGTATGCTCTTGGCCAAAGGCAAAGTTTCTGGTGCAGTGGCCAATGGCCTCTCAGTGTTTTTGATGCTGTGGATTGCTTGTAGCTTGCAGTTATTCTGAAGGCTCTTGGATGTGGTTATTCCTTCTTCATATAGCAAGACCTTTTTCTCTGGAAGACACATTTGTTTTGATAAATGAACACAAATTCTGTTACTCCCCCTCTGGGGTGTTCTGCATGACTGTGTTGGGTTTGGCTAGGGGAGGATTAATTATCTTCACAGTGGCTGGTATGGGGATGTGTTTTGGATTTGCATTGAACACAGGGTTGATAGAGATGTTTTTGTTATTGCTGAGCAGGGCTTACACAGACCCAAGGCCTTTTCTGCTTTTTGTGAGGCTGGTGAGGAAGCTGGGGGTGACTGGAAGGTTGGGAAAAGACACAGCCAGGACAGGTGACCCCAACTGAACAAAGAGATGTTCCAGACCATATGACATCATGCTCAGTGTATAAAGGTGGAAGAAAGAAGGAAGAGGGGGGAAAGAGGAAGGAGAAAGACAAAAATCATTAGGAGTGATGGCATTTCTCTTCCCAAGTCACTGTTACATGTGATGGGGCCCAGCTCTCCTGCAGATGGCTGAACACCTGCCTGTCCATGGGAGGCAGTGAAATAATTTCTTGCTTTTCTTTTCTTATGTGTGCAGCTTTTGGCTTTCTTTATTAAACTGTCTTTATCCCAGCCCACGAGTTTTCTGCCTTTTATGCTTCCAGTTCTCTCCCTGATCCCACTGGTGGGGGTGTGAGTGAGTGGCTGTGTGGGGCTTGGCTGCCAGCTAGGGTGAAGCCACCACAATGACTTTCATCTTATATCTTCATTTCATCTGATTTTTAAATGATTTGCATGTCTAGTTGTCTTGGTTTGTAAGACAGGTATCTTTTAAGGAAGGCAGGAACCTCCCTTGAAACGAAAGAAAAAAAAAAGTAAGCCCCCCCCCTTTCCCTCCGAATTATTATATTTTGAAAACAAGGGGCTCTCAGGCAGAGATATGGGAATAGGAATAACAGTTCTTTACTTATATGTATAATAAGATAAACCAACAATAATAACTACAGTACTAACAACAGAACAGAACAGGGACCTTGTCTCAGCCGAGACGGGAAAAGTGGAGAAGAGGCGGTGCCTCACAAACCCCTCCGCTGGCACTCAGTCCTGGAGCTCCTGCAGGGCTCTGAGGAAAACACCTCACTGGAATGGCAGGGATGAGCAGAAAGTCCCGGGCCAGTGGATGAGATGGATCAGCAGCTGGGGCTGCAGCATGTCCAGCAGGACAGGGGAGCGAGGGCCTCAAATGGAGAAAAAGAAGAAGAAGAAGAAGCAGCCGCTCCGTCTGGATGATGGCAAAAATCCTCCCAGCAGAAACAGCTCCAAGAGTGTCTGTCCCGCTCTCCTGCCGAAGGACCCAAGAAGCCCCGCTTCCTTTCAGCTGCTCCCCAGGCCCAGCCAATTCTTTGTCTTTTTTTAAGCACCTAAGAAGTACGAACTATCAAGTCTTCTCTCAGCTAAATGGGGAAAAATTCCACTAGCTGAGAAAGAATACAAAAGGGACACCTAACCCCCAACACTAGTCAATACCTTACTATCTGTCCTCAGAGGGCAATAATACTTATTAATCAACTTGAAGATGCCATCAAACACCGTGAGTTTGAAAACAGAGACAGATTATGCTGTTGGCTTTATTGGTGTAAAGCAACAGAGCAGTGTTTTAGCAAACATCACAGCATATAAGCAGAACTAAGTGCACACAGAGAAAAATGAAGAGGCTACAGTGTTACTTGCTAGTTGCCCTTAACAACAGTGACATTCTGTGGCCTAATTTTCACTTTTCTGTTTATGCTGTTGATTCAGAAAGCATTTGTGAGGTTTAGAGCTCATCAACAATGCTTACCTGCACATCAATTGCAGCAAACAGGCCCAGGACAGACAATATGTGAGCAATACCACATGCTGCCTCACATGCAGCCTGGGTATCAACTGCCTTGCATACACTCACACCAGAAATGTCTCTGTCTGGTGGCATCTGCACTGCCTCATTCCCAGCCTCCTCTCCAATGTAAATGTGCCGGTTTGGACAAGCACACTGAGACCATTTTAGCCTGGAGCCCTCACTTAAATGCTCCTATGCTTACAAACTAAACACAATACTAAGTAACATCAGTCATATCTCATTTACTTAAATATAAAACCAGCATAAACTCTGACATCTTACAAATAATTAAAAAAATTACAATCAACTTCCCTGTTAGACAGCCAGTTCAATCCTGAATGCAATACCCTCATTGCTTGTTGTTCCTCCAGAAATACTCTGAGCAGCAGCTTGATGTTTCCTGTTGCACGCAGACTCCTTTGCATGCAAGTATAGAAATTAGAAATGTCTCACCTTGTCCACAGTGGTTGCTGGTAGTAAATAAGTCTCTATCACCCAGGTGCCAGCACAGTGTCTCACAAATGAGGCTCTCCTAGAGCCATTGAAGCTCTCTTCTCTGCAGAAACCAATGCATGGCACCCAGAGAGCCTTACATTACTCTTGATACCAAACACTGAACCACAATATGCTGAGCTGGAACGAACCCGCAAGGATCATCCTGTCCAGCTGGAGAATATCACTGGGGAAGCACCTTTGGCATGCACAGAGTCTCTGGAGAGATGAAGTTTCATAAACATTGTCTTGAAGAGTCTGCTATCAGCCAAAGGCTGGCATGGGATTTACCTGTTACACTGAGGTAAATCCCATTGACACCAGTTGGAGATATTCAGTATTTACACATCTTCCGTGGGAACCCAGGATGGAGGGAATATTTCTCTCCCTGTCCTGAGGACTCCTGACCCTCAAGAAAGTACCCCTTTCAACCTCCATCCATGGAGATAGCTTCCGAAGCTTTCTGAGGAGCTGGAAACAACTCAAGTGTGAATTAGATAGTAGTGTAGTTATTAGTTATTGCTTAGTGAAAATGTAATCTTTAGGTTTTGTATACTATGGGTGTAAAAGAAGGTTCAAGATGGAAGATTATGGGCGTTGCTTCAGTTTCCCTTCTTCTCCTCCATTTTCTATAGTGTTGAGACCATAATCGTATTGGGTAGAGTTTGCCACAGTGCCATGTTATGTGACTAGATTGATAACTAGTTATTGGTAGAAAAATAACAACAATATACATTTAGAATATGTAGTGTTAAATAATTGAATTGTTTGTTTGTATATAAAGGGACATTTTGTCTCCTTGAGGGAAGAATCACCTCGTGTCTGTAAGAGAGCAGAGCCTGTACCATCTATGGCTCAGAACTTATGCTAAGATATAATAAACCTGAAGACTGAAAAGAAGTTCCTCTGCTTCATTCATAAAACAAAAAACAAGAAGAACTCAGGGGGTTGGCCTAGTTAGGCCACCCTACATGTTGGGTATAACCCGACATCCTTCTAAAGTGAGATGTTTTAACCAGGAATCACATTTTAGAGATCGGATTTTGAAAGGTGGGAGTCAAGTGACGCCACTCACTTTAGTGAGTGGAAACAGAGGAACGTGATGCATTTGCAATTACGTATTTGCAGCAACACACCACTGTGTGTGGCAGTAGGATGGCTTTTAGAATTTCTGGATCTCAGGTCATTTTTGCTTTTAATACTATTAAAAGCCTCTTTACTGAAGCAGCCCATAAGGCAAACATCAGACACACAGAAACAACAACTGAAGTGAAAGAGACCCTCTGAACTTTATGAAATATTTACAAACAGCTTTAGGAGCCCTGGGATGAAGGGAAGTACTTTTCAAGCAGAGACAGAAAACCTAATGGATATAAAATCCTTTTTTAGCTCTTGGTGAGATTTGTTTTCAAAGACCTAGCTAGGATATGAGAAAATGTATTAGGTCATCCAGTCTGCCTCCTCCTGTTCCAGGACAGAAGTGGTCCCAGTGCTATATTCTATAACACTTGGCTCAGCCCGGCTCTGCCTGATTCAGAGAGCATAAACCAAACCACTTCTTGGGAATCTTCTCAGTCTTCCTAAATATTTCACTTTGTGGAATTTTCCCCAGTATTCCACTCAGAACAATTCAACACAGTATAAAGACACTCTGATGTCATGATCATCATGCTGTTGACTTCATAATTATCCCCTTAAACAACCCTAAATAACTTCCCAGACAGTGTGGTGGTGATGTCCCTCTAACATCTGTCTAGAGTTATGCTCCTCCCCATTTGAATATTTTATTGCTGTGCTCTGCTATGACTGAGCCTTCCCAAGAAATTCTTTCAGATATTTTCCTGTCTGTTCCTTCCTCTTTGTATTCAAAACATCACTATTATTATCATTATTATTATTATTATTACACTTGAGGAAAAGGACAAGGAAAAGAAAGAAGAAAGAAGTGAAAAGAAAAAAACACCTTTTTTCATGCTACCCCGGCTGTTCAGGCATGGAAAGATCCATTCTAAATAGCTGGCCTACACACATAATTCAAGTTTTACCTCTAGGTATTGTTTTCATTTCTGCTTTCTCTTACTTGCCTCATACAATCTTTTTGCCTCTCAAATTTTTATTAGAACCTTTGAGTTTTCCACTGTTGATTGTATAGTTTAGAGAAATGATGCTGCCTCTACAGGAGGTTAACCAGGAAGAGTTCCTGCTCTTACACATCTCAGTACCAAGATGATGAACAGAGAATGTCCCCTTGAAGGATTTTCTTTTCATAAACTACTGCCAAGGGACTGTACAAGAAGTTCCACAATCAGTTACAGAGGAGAACTGAGTTTAAGGAAATCGATCTGAGATCCCCATAGCATTTGTTTTCCTTGCATATTATCCTTTCTGCTTTAAAAGAAAGAAAGAACACAATACAGTCATTCCCTCATCATTTGAAAGCAGCCTTTCAAATCTGTGAATCTTTTCAAAAATATAGTCTCTGTTGATTGTTATTTTTAAAAAATTATCCTAAAATAGCCTTCAAACTCAAAGTGGTAGAGGAAGATGTACACAGATACTTCAAATTTTCAAAAATATTTATAGTTTAAGAAATAACTGCAATTTTTTTAAAATCTACTTTCTGACCAAAGCAAGATTTTTTCAGCATTTGACATTTTAAACATCTAAAGCAGAACAGCAAACAAAGTAACATATGACAGCTTATCTTATGTATTTAAAATGTCCTCAGCTGTTGCATACAACCATCTCTCTGAAACACACAGAGCTACAAGTCCTACCACAGCCAGACTAAGCTCTCCTTTACAGGGTTCTCCTGAGGTAAACTCCCATCCTCGAAGCAGCTTAAGTCATGATGCTGTCCACTAAGTGCTCATTATTCTAATTTTACTCTTGGGGAAGCAAAGGCAAGCAAGACAAAGCATTTATCTAAAACCTTAGAGTAACTCAGGTGCATTTCACTGAGCTGTGTAAACTCACAATGCTGTTTTAATAAGTAGAACAGACTCTTTCCACATTAGGAGAAACTTTGTTCAAGTTATTACTTTTCTGAGCAGAGCACAGATATTTTAACACACTCGTAGCTCTGCCAGAAAGCAAGACTGATGGGTTTTTTTTCTTTCCACCATTACAAAGTACAGTCACACACAAGTGCCTGTCTGGAGGGCTTGCAATAGTAAGAGGTTCTGGCAATAGCTGTACTCCATATAGGATATATACAGCAAGTGGGTCAGCCTGTTTACAAAATAGCTTGTGATTATCACAGCAGTGCTCAGCAGCTATGAATACATCATACCAGAGTCTAATTAAAGACAGGTGTAGCTAAAGCACTGCAAAATATAGAAACAGTGGCACTTAATAAAGCTGCTCAGGATGGGCAAGAGGTTAGTTTTTACTCTCAGCCCCTTGGAGGTCATCTAACCAGGTTAATTCTGATCAAGAATTAAAACATCCATCTTCTCAGGGCAGTCAGTTCATATCCTCAGGAAAAGAGTGAATTTTGTAAAAGACACAGCAGTTTCAACAGTGAAAAAATAATTTTAAGGGGAAAACTGAAAATAAAGATCTAGTTAAATTTGATAATTTGTACATAAAATGTATGTACATAAAACACTGTTATACCAATAGCTGTATAAAGCATAAGTGTTCCTATACTTACCCTTCAGAATGTGGCTGGAATTCTCCTTCCTCTCCTAAATACACCTACTGCATTAATACCTCATGTGATGCTTCAGGATTGATTCCCAATCTGTCTAGTCCCTGTGATTCACAAAATGCAGTCTTCTTCAGGCCATGCCTATTCCTAAATGACAGAGCACAGGTTAGAAGGGACGTTATGAGAGTGCCTATTTCTATCCCATCTATGGAAAGGAGAAGGCTGTGTTTTCTGGAACAAAATAGTTATGCTAATGCTCCCAGCAAGCAATGGATTATATACTAACACTAGGATATGCTCCAATACTGGCTGAGTCATTATTATTTTAGGATGAAGACTTAGGGGAAGGGAAACAGCCATTTCTTAAAAGACCAAGTTCTAGCAAACGAGTACTACAGAAGAAAAATCATGAAAAATTAGGCAGGGCGACCTCTCTTACACTTTTTCAGAAAGTGGTTGGTTTATTTTCCTCCATCCATTTGCTTTTTTAAATACTGAACAAAAAAAAGGTGAAAATCAATGATCCAATCCATGTGTTTCACATCTACTTCACAGGCACTTCCATCAGTTTCATCATATTGTACAAGTATTTTATATATTGCTAGAAGTGTACTCATAACCAAGTCTGCCCCCACACACAAAGTTTAAGGCCACTCATACTTCCTTTACAGAATCACAACTCCCTTTTTGATGCATACACACTTTTGCTTCCATGTGTGTTTATACTGTGAAAGCTTTAAGAGTTTCACAGCACCAGAAGAGCTAGTCTTGACTTCTCATCTTAAATAGCAGGGAAAACATTTTTATTTATCTTGGATTTAATTTTAGAAGGCATCAAGAGCTGTGCAGAGCTGCTGCAGTAGCTCTGCTGAAGAGGTTGAGAATGGGTCTTTCACCTCTTCACCCCTCACACTCATAGCCAAAAAGTGTCAGGCAGCAGCAACCTTTCAACTTTGATAATTCTCTTTCCTGCCCAGTATGTGAGTCCATGCTGCCCTTCTTCCTAGAGGTGAAATCATGGGAACTAGACCCTTCCCCTGAGCTGCATGCATGTCCCAGGAACCAGTAACTTCTTGGAGGGTCCATCATAGGCTCTTGAGTACTTCAGTACCAGACAAGTCACAGCCCACAGACAACACATGGAACACAAAAATGTCTTAAGCACATTACAATTGAGCAAAAGTTCTAAGCTACTAGAAGGATTTTAAATTAGAATAAGAGAGAAGCTTACCACTGCAGTGAAGAGCAGTGTATAGAAAATATTAACTTCCGCAGCATTTTTTTGATTGTGGTAACAACTCAAGTGCTTCTCCCATAACACTACAGACTTCCTAAAATCAGCTCCTCTTAGAGCTTAGAAAAAAAAGTAACACGAAGTAAGGGCACTGCACAAGAACCATGAAGCTTACCAAAAGCACCTTTTTAAAATCAGCTCCTCTTAGAGCTCAGAAAAAAAAGTAACACGAAGTAAGGGCACTGCACAAGAACCATGAAGCTTACCAAAAGCACCTTTTAATCAGCACCTCTTCAATTAATATCCTTAGTGAGGTAGAGCTGTTGAGCTGTTACATATTTATGTAGGTCCACTGGTCACTAATATTACCAACCTAAGGAGCCTAGTGATAAAACCTCTACTGAATGCTAATAAAAATGTTCATCATCTTAAACAGTGTTTCATACATGTCTTCCAGGCAATTAGAATAAGTTTACTGCAACAAAAAAGATTTATAATTTCATTATTGCATATAATAGTTCCATTATTATATGGATTTAGTTACTTAATGTTTCAGCTTCTTCTGTTGTAGTATTTAAAGGTTTAGGGTACAATGAGAGTGCTGTGGGCAGGCAGTGGTTTGGGAAGTATTGTCCAGTGAAAAGTACAGAGCAACAGTGTGTAACAGCAACTTAAAAAAAATTAGCACTAGTGCTACCCGAAATGAAACTAATTAAAAGAGGTAAGATTAACAAGGAGCAGCAGAAGTAGGAATCCTTGGTTTTTTGTGGCCACACAAAAAGAGTGCTGATATTAATACAAGAAAGTAAAACAGACAATGAAAAGCAAACAATTTCCAGATCAAGAAAGACTGACACAGCTGCATGTGGTTTCAAGAAAAACACTGAGCACTTTTTTTTTATTACTGTGCTGCTATATACAGTTTATTTGAAGTACAGAAATACAAAACCAGTAAAACTTCGAAGACCCAAGTACATTCCCAAGGTGGAGTCCACTAATTCACAGTATGTTTCTTGTGCTCCACACTCAGCTTACGCGCCAAGCCCTCTCCAGCCATTCCCCAGTATTTCCAGAGTAGTCAGTTACACTGTTCCAACAGCACTATTTCTTCTTGAGAGCTCTCTTTCCTTCCCCCTTCTTTGGTTTTTCCTTCCCACGGAGCTTTTTCAATCGCCTCATCTCCTCCTTGAAATCCTGATGCTCGTCTCTAGATGGGGAAGAAGGAATAGAGTTTACTCTTTTTCTTGAGATGCCGGGATATGAATAGTTCTTTGAACCATATGCTAATGGAAAAAAAAACAGAACTCAAAACCTTTTTTAACCATGAAGTCCATACTGAAGCTTGCTGCAGTGTATTCCATGTTACTGCTGGCAGGATCACTGAATAATAACACAAGAGATTTCCTCTAATACTTTCAGAACAGGGTTGTCCTTTCCAGCAACCAAGGCTGTGTGCACATACGTATTATTTCAATTGCATTTATTGAACCCCTTTGTTCCAATGAGCAGTAAAATGCAGAACTCAGCAAGAGACAAGAGTAAGATTTTCCCCCTTGTTATCCAGCTCAGCAGTGCAGCCACAGCACATTGTGTTCCTGTGTTCAGGTCATTAGCTCCTAGGGAAACAGGGCCATGCTGAGCAGTAATTACAGCACATGGCACTGCTCTCAGGTGACTTCAGGAATGAGTTAGGAAGATGGCATCAGTACTGGTAGAATCTTAATAAGAGAATAAAACAGGAAGGAGAATGAAAGGGCTGGCAGAGATAATTAATCCTCAATCATTTTCTAATAAGTTCTGTTACTCTGTTGCCGTATTTTTTAGTGCAAAGTGATTTTCTAAAGTCATAACTGCATACTATGTGGCCTAAGATTGCTGCACTGCTATTTTTAAACACAACTTCTCTAAACAGAAACAAAAAGCTTGTGATTTATTACCGGCCTCATAAGTCTATCATTCTTCATTGCACATTGTTTTTTTTTCTTCTACCAACTCTCTGTATACAGAGCAGCTGAAGAAGGAGGAATACAGGGGAAGGAGAAGAGTAAAGAACATTAGCATCACATTGAGGCTTTCTGTGTAAACAAACAGCCAGTCTAGAAAGTGTTGGCACACCTACCTAAATCAGGGGCATCCTGGATGCAATCCTTGATGGTTAGTATTGTCATATTAGCAACAGGTAATCTGTTTTGACGATACAGGGTTTGCAGCCTCCCTTTTAAAGATTTACTTTAGTGCTACCGGATTGAAGTAAAAGACCTGCGATTGACTCCTGCTGATGCTCTTCAGCAGTACAACTCTCCCTAACACAGACTGTGGAAGTTAATTTAGAAATTAGACAACTGGTTTGGATGAACCTGGAATTAACAAGACTATTTAAAACACATTTGAACTGAATTTCATTTATTTTGAGGAATAAAAAGCCCTCTGGCCTAACAGAGACTTTTTGTCCCTTCTAAATTTCACTTATTAGCTGGCCTAACAGAGACTTTTTGTCCCTTCTAAATCTCACTTATTAGGTGTTGAATGACCGAGAAATATATGGTAAGTCTGGTGTTAACATCACTTCTTTGTTGCACATTCATTCACCATATTCAGAACTACAGACCCATCTCTTGTCTATCAGAAAACTTTTCTCTCTTCCCCACGAAGCAAAAGCAGAAAATACTTCTTAGGGAACTGCTTGCCCACAGCTACACTCAGGTCATTCTCACAAAAGTTTCCAGTTATGGTAAAAGTTAGACAGAAGTCACTTTGCTCTCCTTGCCCACAGTGCGACAATCAAGTGCCTATTTCCATACGTACAATACGAACATTCAGAACTAGACATTTCTCCTCTTTCCCTTGAGGAAAACAACTGCAACAAGACTCTCACCCACCCCTTTCCCATCCCAGTCCTGCTCCCACCCTACAAGTGCAGGAAGTACCTGTAGAGCCCCAAGTAGCGCAGTTTCTTCATGAGGGCGTAGTAGGTGTTGTGAGGGGGGTACCAGTTGTACACCTCCTCCTGCCTGGCCAGGGGCTGCTCACTGAACAGTTTCACCACTTTCATGGATTTGGAGTCAGTGGGCCTGACAACATCGCCAAATATCTGGGCACTCAGCCGGGCCATGCGAAGGGCATAGCTGGAAACACTGGACATCTCCCCAGGAACAGTGGGCACACACAGACAGATGGACCTTCCTGCAAAAGGCAACAGAAGAGCCACAACTCTTAATATGGCTGAGCAGAACAAGCTATCCCAGAATTAAGGCAAACAAAGGAATGTATCATACACTGATCACTCATTTGACATCACAAGTTCCTTGTATAAAATCAGTCTAGTACTTTAGCATGTAATTCTGCATATATAAAGAACATCTGCATGAATTCAGGGACAATTCCCAGCCCACAGACAGCAACAGCACCTATAAAAGTACCTCCCACTGCACCACAATTTACCATGGCTAGCACGGTTTATTAGCAAAACTTGCTCAGCTTGCTCAAGACAAGCAAACTCCAGCTTACACTCCACTTAAACTCCAGCTACAGGAACAATTACAGTGTAAGCTCTCCCAAAAATCGCACCTGTGTGACACCACTGACTGCTACACAAGCTCAAGGTAAGGCACCACTAGAACATACAGAGAAAATAACCTGGAAGTCTTCCCTCGGGAAAGTTTCTGACCCTATTTAAAACATTGTTATAACAATGGGCTATAAACAAACTGTTTATCTACATGAATCACACACATCTTTCCCATCTCAATTCTCTTCCCTTGATCATCCCTATCAGCTTTTTCTCCATTCTCTTTTCAGTCTCTCACAATACCTATTCTTTTTGAGAGGAAGAATGCAGTTTTCCCATACCAGAATATTTTTTAAAATCCATCAGCAGCTTTGCATTCTCTTTTAGTTATCACTCACCTAAAAACCTCTGCAACAAAAATGCCCCAAGACAAAACCATTGGTATTAGGCCACCAGACAACATCCACTCTCCTAGAGTAGCATGAGAAGGATGCTCTATCAGCTTTTCTAACATTCCCCATTTTAAGTCTTCTTTACCCTTTCTTTGCACAATGGGTTGTAGTAGACAATAATCCTGTATTTCAACTTGTATCTTGTCTGTACTTTGCCTTTTTGAATGAGTGGTAATATAAGCCTTCAGACAAATTAAGCAGGTCCATTCAAGAGCATGACACTGAGGTTAAAGTTTAAAATTCTTGTTTTTAAAAATATTGCACAGCTGATTCCAGAATATGATCATAACAAAATAAAATCTTGGATAAGAGTAATCATCAGGACAGTGTTAAGTCCACTTCAGTAGGACTACACAGACCCTGTTGTTTAATAATACAGATTTGAAGTATTCATAACCTCAGGTACATATATCTGTTCATTGGAGGACCTGCTTTGATTTACTCCTGTTAGCAAAGCACTGTAAAGGAAGCAGGAAAAAAAATCAAGCAAGAAAATAATACAAATAATTTGAGAAGAGAGCATAATGGAGAATGTAACAAAAGGGAAAGCAAAGCATCAGAGACCTTGAGCTAAGGCAGTAGGCCTAAAATGAGAGGCAGAAGCTCTTAAATAATTGCAGGGCAGCACTTCAACGTAAGCATATATTACAGGGGGAAACAGTCACTAAGTTTTGCTAAATCATCTGTTTTAGAACAGCCAGTTCTCCTACATTAAGAGACAAAGCAACAAATTGCCCCCAAACTCTTCATCACATGACTCCAAAAGTGTGTCTTTATCACCAGACTCAGACATACAATTCACTTACTGCAGCCTTAAAATGAAAATACCTTTGGCTCCTGAACAATGTAAACTTGTGATCGGAGGAACCCGATTTTCACTTCTGAAACGCTAAAGGACTTATAACAGACCAACCTAAGGCTGGAGACCTCCATTAATCCCTGCCCAACTAAGAACGCTTTAGAGACAAGAAAAGCAAAGGCTGCAGACATCCAAGAGCCAGAGTTATCCAAAGCCTGTTCTAGGGTGGTTCTGTGAGACGGAAGAGTACTTTCGTTATAGTCACCTCCAGCAATGATATCTTCAGGATCGCCCACTAGGAATTAGCACACCTAAACCAAAACCAGTGTTTAGTGCTGCCGCTCCACCTGCTTCCGGCTCCCACCCAAAGCCAAGCGTTCCCGTCGTGGGCTGGGTTATTTTCTATTCCCGATCCACCAGCTTATTTCGGACTGCTCCCTTCTCACTCGGAAAACGCCAGAAAAATGCTTTTTCCCCCGCGCTACATCTGGTTTTCCCAGGAGCACAGGAGGAAGACCAGGCCGCCACAAGCGCAACTCGCGGCGGGCACGGCGCCGCCTCAGGCCGCGCTTCCCTGAGGGACGGGAGCGCCGGGACGCGCCCGAAGGCTGCGGCTCCCGGGGACACGGCCCCTCCCGGCGCCCCGGAGCCCGGTACCCCCGCTGGGCCCCACTCACCCCCCGCTAAGCCACGGCCCGAGGAGCGGCGGCGCTGCCGGAGCGGAGATGGCGCGCACGGGTGACGCGAGGGGCGGGACGGGCGGCCAGGGAGGGATCTTCCTCCTGCTCTCCGTTCCGCTGCTGTTTGTCCTCCTTCCCCGCCGCCGGTGCTGCTGTCTGGATGGTGTCCCCGCGGTCATGGAGTCACGGAGTCACAGAATTTCCAGTGGAAGTGATCCGCCAGGATCATTGCGTCCAGTTCTGTACAGTACGACCTCCACAGTACCACCTACGTGGTCCGCACACCACGAGAGGGTCGCAGCCTCTTGCCTTAAGAACGTTTTCGTCGTGACTCCCTCTCTTACTTGTTTCCCTTCCTGCTGTAAGCAGCTTTGGAGTTATATGCTAGATCTAATAATGAAATGAGAAAAGCGGTTATCCTCATTAAAATCGGATGACAAGTCTACATGGGGCCGTATTCTATGCTTTTGCCAGGGAAGGGTGGTTTTCGGTGTCCACGCTGACACGTCCAGTCAGCAGCCTTGCTCCATAAGAACATGTGCTCAGATTAATAAAACCAAGCTGGTTTTAACTCTTGGGAGAAGGCATAAAGACTCTTGGGAGTTTACATAAAGAACTGAAAGCCAGGTGTCTTCACACCTGTCATTGTCCCTTGACCAGGGACAAATGTCAAAATCTAATTTTCCTGAAAGAAGATGAAAGGGAGAGCTTGGGAGCCACAAATGTTTGTCATTCACTCTGTTTCTAAACCACTGTGATAAATTCTGTACTTGAAATTCAGGGTGTATATCTCCTGTGCTCCTCGCCAGTCCTTACCATCATAACTTTTGCTTCCCTCCTGCTGCTTGTTTTCAAAGATGATTATTCAGCTGCATAAATATATAGATGCCTTGGCAAATTTACCTGCGCAATCTCAGTCTTTCAGCACAAGTGGCCTCTTGGTCTCTTGATACTGGTGAAGGTGGTGAGTTGGTCACTCACCTTTGTGCCCCTAACCTGAAGTGGGATGTGTGCCCAGGGGAGCCCCTGAGGTGTAGGAATGTACCCTGCTATGCTTCCCCTGGCACCCCTCTGGCCACTGCCAACCCCACTAGACATGAGCTTTCCCAGTTCTTGATTTATGCTAATTTTTAATCAGTGCCAGAAGGTGCTAAATCATCTCTCTATGCAAACATCTGAGTAAATGCCAATTATGTGATTGCATTTATATGCCAAATGTGTAATGCCATTGAAGGAGGAGGAAATTAGGTTTGTCTGGTTTGCCCCATTTTCTAGAAGAGCAGATTCTGCCAAGCATTGCACAAATTGTTACTCTGTCATCCTTCCTTGATTAATTTTCTGTCACCTTTTCCATGCTTGTCAAAGGCAGAGCAGCTTCATGGCCTGGGCAACCCAGTCCCCTTTCTTCTCCTTTTTGACTGTTGGCATGATCCTCTAATTTCCTTTATATTCCTGGTCTAGTAGAAGGTTTTCCTGCCCATGGCAGGGAGGGATTAGAATGAGATGATATTTAAGGTGCCTTCTGACCCAAGCCTTTGTATGATTCTGTGATTATTAAGAATTAGCATTCATTGAATTTCTTTAGCCAGTTATTCAAACACTGCCATATAAAAGTTCTCTGGACATCCTAATTTTAAAATGTTTGCTCTAGGAGATCTTGCCTACCATTTTCATTACTGACTAAGGGACAGAAAAATGCTTCTTTTTTTTTTCCTAAGATAAGAAAAGTGTCTTTTCCTTAATGTTTCTTAGAAGTAAATAGAAGTTTTTAGCACTTCTTCCACTTCTGTGCTATTTTACCATTTCTAGACATAGACATCAGCATTGTTGCACCTCTCATTTTGCTCTCTGTATTCACACCATTTATGGTTTTTTTCTGTATTAGCAGAATATTTTTTCCTATATTTTTACCTTTCTACGTTGTTCTATATTGTGCTTTTAACTTCTGAGAGTTTCCTTCACCCTGCTGCTGAGACAAAGTCGTCCTTCAGGCAAAATTTGCCATTTTGTTAATTAAGCAATCATGGCTTTATGGAGTAAGATAATAAGTATTCTCATTTACATTTCAATCTCTATTTTTGAATCACAATTTTCTCATCATTTTTCCTATCTTGATGGAGAAGGTCTTTCTGAAGCATCTCTGCGTGTGTGTATGTGTGTGTGTGCGCGTGTGTGTGTGTGAGAGAGAGGAGGGCAGGGGGAGAGAGAGAGATAATTTCCCTCACTGACACTGTCCTTTGTCCTTGTTATAGCAACTGTCCTTGCTATAATCAAATTATGATTGCTGGCTCCTAAACAACCACTCCCTTTTTGTTCTGTGATTAATTTGTTTAAACATTATGAGCTCAAAAATACTTCTTCCATACAGACTGTAATAACTTCTGTCATAGAAAAGAAGTTTTTGGAAACTGTAATGAGATGTAGCTTCTGGCTGTTGTGGCTTTTTCCTCACACAGCTTCAAACTGAGCACACTTCTGGTTCATTGGAGGGATTAGGAGCCTGATTCTCTGCAGCAATCCCCATTCCATTCCACCCCTCCTCAACAAGGTTACTGGAACAAGTTACTGTCTGCATGTCTAAAATAATAATGGTGGTTTCATATGCAGTTTTACCTTTTCAGTCTTCAAATTTCTTTATTTATGTTAAAGGACTGGGGCAAAGTATTTTAACATTCCATTTTGGTAAATTATCCTCCCTGATTCAGTATTTGAATCAGTTCAATCTCATTCCTCCTCATCAATGAAAATATTTTACTTACATGTTACCCACACTCTGAAAACTGGCATATAGACCACTGGAAATCATCTTCCTCTTTCCCTCAAAGTATTGTTGCTGTCTAGATTTGCAGACTCCAGTAAGGCCTTTTTGGCGTGGTGGAAGCACAAATATGAAAAAGACAGCATTAGTTAAATTTTTATGCCTTTTTGCTCAGTTGTTTCTCCTGTCAGCCCTTACTACTATTATTATTATTATTATTGTTGTTAGAGTAAAATTGTGCACTTAAAAGAGGCTTTTTATGTCACTAGCACTGTTGTTGCTGTGGTTATGAGGAGAATTGCTTGCAGAACACCCAGCCAGGGTTAGTGTGCCAGTAAGGCAGCATACAGACACTCAGGATGGAAAATCGGGGTTAAATCAGTCAATAAAACAACTCAACACATCAGCAAATTTGCAGAGACAGAGAATGATCTGGTTTGCAATCCATGGATGCAAAAAGCCTTGCTCACCTTATTCGGGACACCGTGTCTCCCTGTATTCTGCCAGGGAATGTAATCTCAACATCCCCACCCCGAGGTCTTCACAATCCAAATGAGAATTGGCATGCTAAGGGAATGGAATGATGCAGCAGAGACTGATGAGCTGAATTCTAAAGACATCTAAAGATCCTCCTGAGTTTTTTGTTGCAAGCAGAGAGAAGTGTTTGGACTTGTTCACAATTATTTACAGGAAAATCAGTGGGAGATGGGTGAGCGAAAAAGCTAAAAACCCGAGAAAGGAGTTAAAGGAGAGTGAGTTGATAAATGGTAGAAGACAACTCTGTCTCTGACAACTTGTCTTCACAACTCTGACTGTTGTGGAGGAAAGAAATGAAAAGAGTGGAGAAACATTCATGGAACACATGCAAAGCAGCCAAAAATAAAAAAGAGGAAGAGACCTCATGATGAAGTACAATAAAGACCTTTTTACAGATAGTTGGCAGTAATTTTGTCTGGAGTTATATTATTTGATCAATATCTATCTGGAATAGTTTACCTAGTTAATTCATTTTGTGTATCTATGTTAGATATAACTGAATGACATCTTTAAGGCAAAATTTTGACAAAATCCAACACTTGATTCATTGTATGTCCTGAGAAGGCAAAGGTATACCCAGAAACAAAAAAAGATCACAGCAACAGTTTGCTCATTGGTGCTTGTTTATTGGCATTTAGAGGAAAGAAGAGTCTGAACTTGTATCATTTGATATTAGAAATGCATTTGAGCAGTACCTATATGACAAAGTGATCAGCTTCAGTTCTAAGTCTTATGCTTGGGACTATCATGCTGTTACATGACCTCTAACATTTTCTTGTTATAAATCCCTGTATAAGGGAACAAAATCATCTGAGTAAGTAGAAGGACTCTTTAAGCATTTGGTAAAACTGTGTTGGCTACATACATGTTTAGAAATCATTATTTATTCATTATGTGTTCATGATTAATTGGCAAACTTCAACTGTATTTTGTTCCACAGCGATTCCTGCTGAGCCACGGAGACATCTGAATTGCAAATCCCTCTGGAGAGAATGTGTAGTGTTAAGAGACTGGCAGACTTTGGGTGGGCATTTGAAGGATATTTTGACTTTAAAAGTAGCCCATCAAACTAATACCAAAGTGAAATACACAAAGATGTCACTATTAAATACCGCTGCTCCAGCTCTAACACTCAGGAGGAATACTCAGGAGGGAGATGCAGCATAAGAGACAAACAGAAATTATTTTTCAAAGCTGGTTGGCGTCTTGAGTTTAATGCTTTCCCCAGCAGCCGGGCTGTTGAGGCAGCCTTCCCTCCTCCTGGGGAAAGAGAGCCATTGCTGTTTGTCTCTTGTGCACTGCCCTTGGAGTGACGCCTGAAATGATATTGGCAGTTCTGCTGGAGAACTGTAACACATCCATTTCTAATGGAGGATGAACTGCCTAGCATAATGGGCACTGCACAAAGCTGAACAGGCAAAAGATGCTGTGGATCTCCACACACTTCCATGTGTGTCTTTTAGACTGACTAACTTGTAGTTCAACAGTATGTCAGAATAAATGGTAAGTGATAGATTTCAGTGAAATACTTAAGACTGGAGAGAAGGGATATTTCTTAGTGGTTAGGTGAAGGGTTTGGGAATGGGAATTGTTGAATCTTGGGGTTTTTTTGCAGCTCCATTGCTAACTCACTGGATGACCTTAAGCAAGTTAATGAACCTATTGCCATTTCATACCTCTGTGAACTGGGGAAAATAACATCTGTTTCAGAAATGGGTTGTGAAGATGAATTGATTCTTAGAAAATGCTTCAGCCTCCTCCTTGTGAAAAACATACTACAGAGGTGTTGTTATTACTTTACTAACAACATGCACATAAAACTTTTAAAGGCAACAGTAACAAAGACACGTCTTTTTTGGCTGGAACAGAGGATTGCAGAGGGGAGGGAAAAAAAAGGAAAATATTAAAATGACAGAATCAGCAAAAGAGAAGAAATAATGGAGATATCTGGCTCACTGCTGATAAAAGCTCTTGTAGTTTCTCTTCAATCACTCCTTGCTACACTCATCTGAAAGGACATCCACCAAGGCTTTCAAATGGGGTCAAAAAGCTGTTAATCTCTAATTCTGTTTGACCAAGTGTGAAAACAGTGAATAAAAATGTTACAGCAATAGAATTTTCAGGGATACATCAATCTCTTTAACATAAAATCCAAGGAGATTAGTTGGGTCTGTTTGAGTTCACATTTCTTCAAGCTGAAGTCTTTTCAAGATACTGTCTTGGATCTAGACCTCTTGGATTTGTGAGCTGGTGATTCCCCTGAGTTTTAGCAGACTTTGATTTTGTAGGTCTCTGTTGACCTCTATGGTGCATTCTAATGCAGATTTCTCTCCATGTTTTCCTGGTTTAGGTCCCTTCTTGTCTTAGAATATCTTGACCAGTGCTGATCACAGGATACATTATTAGGTCTTCGGGAATACTCTGGATAGCCACTCTGGCTGCCTTGATTTGTAAGTCAGCAGATTTTTCCAAGATCTGGCTGGACTCCCAGGTACCCAGTCATTTCAGTAGTGCTATTCGTAGACCTAAACATCATTGATCAAACTTTTCTTCTCACAGAGTCTTTTGAAGGCAGAGTTACAAAAACAGATAATAGTTTTGATTTTAGTTGAAGTTCTTTGCTGTAGTCCTGGTGAGTGACATGAGGCTGCTGTTAGTTATGTAACCAGAGCTGCTCTTTGTTTCTGAATTTGCCTGTCCAGGGAGTCATAATCAATCCAGCACACACTTCTCAGCCTCAGTTGCTTCAGCCTGTAAGAAGCATTCTGCAAAGACTTTTTTTGGTTCAGTTCTTTCTCTCTGACCTTGCTAGTACCCAGGCTAAGTCATGCTCCTACACATGCTTTCTGGACATTTGTCCCCTTTTTCCCGAGAAAAATTGCTTCTTCTGATTTTATGTCTGTGAGTCTCAAGTTTCATGGTTTTGTTTTTGGTTTGTTTTGGTTTGGTTTTGGTGGGGGTTTTTTGTTGTTGTTTTTTTAGGTTCGTTTGTTTGGTTTGGTTTGGTTTTTTGTGTTTTGTTTTGGTTTGGTTTTTTGTGGTTTTTTTTTGTCCATGTGAAATTTTGTTCCTTAGTCCTGGAAACATTATTTCTCTGGTGTACTGGTTTGAGAGCAAAACCAGTGAGAGACTCCAAGTCAGAAATACAATTTATTAGGAAATAGGAAGAAAAGAAAGAAAGCTACTGACAAAGTCAGAATACAACCTGATAGCCTGTTGGTCAGGGTGTTGGCAGTAGTCCAGTGGTACTAGGTGGGCCTGGTCTTTCTCTGAGAGTCCAGTGAAGAAAGGCACCTTGGTGCCCCAATTCTCAGGTTTTTATCCAGGTAGAGTGGCTTGGCTCCTCCCCCTGGATGGAGCATTTTCCAATGGGATGATGTAAGCTTATCAGTGGACTCAATGGCCCATCAGCTTCTCCCCTTGGATGGAGCATTTTCCAATGGGATGATGTAAGCTTATCAGTGGACTCAATGGCCCATCAGCAGAAAACCCCTCCCTGGAGGGAGGATGCATCGTGGGAGAAATAAGGAAATTGTCCTGCTGATTTCTTATCAGCTGGCTTATCAACACAAGATTGCATCACTTCCCCTCATTCCAGTTCCAACAGACGGTGATAGAATAACACACTTTTGATTACATTTTGTACTGCAATCCATGACATCTGGAAACAAGTAACTTCTTGCAGGCCAGTTTGTTTATCATCATGGGCCATTGGTATATCCTCAGGGGAGCTTGGTATTCCCTACGGTTTCTTGCTTGGTGGGTCTTACTGGAGGCCTTTGCGGAAAATGGGAATAAATATCTGTCTTTCATGGCTCAGCAGTTCTTACGAGAACAACTTCAGAGTACAAGATATAATTGTGAAATCACAGTTCTAAAGCTTGAGGTGGGGAAATGAACTGCACAAATGGATGAACTCTGAAGAACCAACTGCTTTATTTTGATGAAAATATACTTGGTGATAATAAATGAAGAGAAGTAAATGCAAAACTGTTGAAGATAGCAGCATGCTTGTGTCTAAATAGAGAGTGTATCTTCCTAGATGTCAGATATTTTTACAGCAACATACAATATATTTTTATACACCTTTTTAAAATAAATTATTCAAATGAATCTACACTGCTGAGACTTCACAGCCAAATAGAATAGATGAAGACTGAATTCTTGCTTCTGAGTATTGTTCCACAATGAAGGAGTGCTTTTAGACAGTATAGTTTTTCCAAAAAGATGCTGGTTTTTGGTTTTTTTTCCTGGTTTTCTCTGCAGTTGCTTCTGTGATGGTTTCTTAGGATCTATGGATTCTGGTTTTTAGTTAATTATTGTTCTCCTTTTATGACTAAAAGAAGCAACAAATTTAATTGGTAGCTAGGAGCCAATCACAGATGTGATACACTCACTATGGAGCACCACACTATCCATCTACAAAGGCTGCAGCACTGTCTTTCACTGGATTAGTTCACAAAACACTGCTGATAGAAAAAATCTCTATGGGAGTGAACAATGTATTCTGAAATCTGTCAGAAGTTTAGGGAAGGTTGTACAGTGTGACTTGCCATGTCAAGCAAATTAACAGTACTGCAGATGCACCTTTACATTAGGCTGCCTATATGAACTACATATTGATGCAGTACAGAAATATCAGAATTAATCAGGCTTTAATATATTGAAGATCAATGTGTTAGATGTAACTTTAGGAATAAAAGCCACTTCTTAGCAAATATGCTTATTTTTGGCCGAGAGAGGTCTGAGTTTTTGCTCTCAGTCAGTACTCTTTGGCCCTAATATCTAATCTCTGCCATCCTGGATTCTTGCTATTTCTATAAGAGTCACAAGATCTATGAATTTTAATGAAGTGATATCTCCTGTTTTCAGCTGAGCCCAACAGTGATGATGTTGAGAGCCATCTTGCTTTTGTAGCCGGCTTTAGGCAGCAAGTGACCTTGCTGCACAACTCCTGCATTCAGAGCAATGTCACCTTCCTCACTGCAGCAGGCAATGTTTTTTTCCTGTAGCAGGATTTTGGGTAGGAGGATGGGCTTGACGTATCCAAAAGGTGAACAGGGGGAAGTAGAGATGGGCTTGAGCAAAACAGCAGTCCTCATAGCAAGGCTTTTGGGGAAACAGGTCTGTCCATGTGGAAGCCTGTCCAGCTCAGAGGAGAAGAAACTGTAGAATATGAAGATGTTGCCTACCAAGCTGGCAAGACAGTAAGCAGGACACAGTGTGGTTACTGTGATCTCAGAGAGCAGCAGATTGGAGCTGAATTTCTGCTTGTGAAAGCTGGGGCTGAGATCTGTTTTCTGTTGTAGGGAGATTTGAAAGAGCTTTGAGGACTAAATATTGCCCTTGTGCTTTAGCTGAGTTGTCTCATAGCAGAAGTTTCTCTTTCAAGCTTAGGCCTTTTCTTTAGAACTTTCTTGTTTTTCCTGTTATTAGAAGCACTTGAGTCTTTACCTGGGACTCAAGAGACAGGAATGGCTTTCCTGAGTATTTTACTTTAGAACTCAACATATTAGATGTAGCATAATCTACATTTAGCTCCTACCACCTGGCTGAAAAAACAAAACCTGTTGGCAATGTCTTCAGTGGTGAAGTGATATCTCCCAAGCCCTTCTGCAGTTTACCACAGTGCCCACAGTCACTCAGGCTCTGTGGAGGCGGCGCAGGGATTCAGGGATAATGTTTTCAGTAGGCTGAGTTTTCATCCCTGGCCTTGTTTTCAGTACCTTATTCCTCTGCTAAACTTCAACTGCTTGGGCTGACATTTTCCAAGCATGATGCCCACACAGGGCAGTTTAGGGAAAAGTTTTGTTTAAAGAAGTTCATCCTTGTTTTGTCTGAACTTAAAAGCATTCCTGGAGATGTTCTCATGAGGATCAGTGATTACCATACATAGCAGCGTCCACACTGCAGCCTTAGGTAGTTAACAGCGATGTGGTTTTAAGTTGACAGCTAAATAATGAAGAGTAAGTTTTACCAGGAGGAAGCAATTTTAGTGAAAAGCCAAGAGCCTTTTGTTTTGTTTTGTCTTTGGAAAAACAACATTACACTGTGGTTCTTTTTATCTGTGTACTGTCTTTTACTGGTCTCCATGTGAGGCCATTTAGTGTCGGCCATTCCCTCTGCTTTATTGAAAAATATGATATAGGACTTCTCACCTGCCTGTGCCCAGCTATTTATTTTGCTTCCTCCAAAACCAAATCTGTTCTTGGTATGCTGCATTCAGCTCCAACCCCTGATCAATTCTGCCTCAGCTCCTGTGTGCTTCTCCTGTTCATCACAACCTCAGGTCACTAAATCAAGACTCTAAAAAAAAAACAGAATAAATATTGCCCGTGGACTGCCATTCACTTGTGACTTGTGGTCATGAGGTAAAATACATGATCACACCCTGCTTTCTGCCCAGATTCTGTTTTCATTCACGACAGATAACAGATGAACCAGGACTCTGCAATCCTGAGATGGTGGCTGTTTGCTGGACAGTTTGGAGGCTGAGTAGTGAGCCAAGCAGTTGAGGACAAGTAAGAAAAATCATGGTCACGGGCATTTGAACTGAAATTGAAAACTGGATTTTGTTTCACCCTTTGTGAGAGTTACTGTTATGAAGCTTGGTGACTCAAAAAAAACTGCATTCTTCCCAACTTCTGTCCATGTGGTCCCCATTTTCTGAGTATCCAGTTTCAGTTACCCATTACAAATTTGTGGAAATACTGCCCACTGTGCCTAGAGCAAAAGAGGCTGTGAGTTGTTCTCTGAGGAAGGAAGGTGCTAAGTACTCTGGAAGTTTAGGTTCTAAGTTCCTTTAATAGAGTACCCAAAATACACTGACATGTTTGAAAATACTGCCTTTTATCTGTGTCCCTCAGCAGGGAGCTGTGAAGATAAGTTCCTTGATGTTTGTAAAAAAACCCCAGCCCTCCAATACTACAATTAGAGCACCACTATAGAAAAGTCCATGAGGAAATTAATCATTCCATATGCAGTGCAAGATCTGGGTGCTCTGCAATAAATAGAACATGCACCACACATTGGATGATAAGGACAGGGGAAAATTTGAATAGTATTCATTAAGTGAGCAACATTCATCCTTTGCACTATAAAAAATGGGAGACCCATGGAAACAAAAATCACGTTATTAAAGATTGTATCATAGTATTCATGTTGAGAAAATTAATTCTCCATGGGTGATCTTAAATCTGGCATTCACTAACTTGCTTAACTTTGCAATCTAAATGCTTTCTTTTTTTAGTTTTTTTTTGTTTGAGAGAGCAAAACTAATCTCTTTGGGGAGTTGCCAGTGGGGAGGGCAGAAGACATCCAGCTAGGTGCAGTTGAGTGCAGCTAGATATCAGTGTGTGCACAGCTACACATGAGTGTATAGACAGCTGTGTGCCTATTCTCTGTGTGTGTGTGTGTGTGTGTGGCTAGCCTGTGTTTATGCAGCTGGCTGATACTTCCCTTTGAAAAAGGGAATTTATATTTTCATATAAAAAAAATAAATAGAAGGGACACTGACAACTGGTTAATACCTGGGGTTTAGATTACAAGCTTTTATATGGTGTTTTGTTGTTCAGATCTTCCTTTACAGAGCCTCTGCTTGGTTCTGAGTCACTTGAGCACCCAAAATATGTTGGAATGATGGGTAAAGTGTTTGTGGGAGTTATCATATGATGCTTTTATGGTAGCATCTTTTATGGCTGTGTTATTAGAAGGGCTGACATGCTGAGGATTCATGGAGACCAGTATTCAAGGTGCACTGGAATGATAAAAAATATTAGTAGACATAATTTGTTGTATCTATGTTTGGTTTGATTACTGTCTTGTGTTTGAAATCCTGTAATTAGGGCAGTGAACTGCCTCCAGAGCCAGTACTGCTTCAGGTAATACAACACTAGGACAAGTTCTTTTGACTTCAGTAGGTGATTCTTTGCAAAGAATGAAGGCTGGAGCCCATGTAAATTAAACATCACCTCTGGGAAGCTGAAGATCACAGAGAGAGCTGGGAAAAACTGAGGGTCATCTCTTCCTGTTGAGTAACTGAATTAGAAATATGGATCCCTGGGAATTGGCAGCACCTTGACTTGCTCGGCCCCCTCTCCCACTAGATGGCACTGAATTCTTTTTCTTTAAACGGGAAAAAAAAGACGAAGGGAGAAAAACATGGTGGAAGTCATTTTGATGTAGAAAAGACCCCAAGACCCCAAAACAGACACCCCCCCCCCAAAAAAAAAACCGACGAAGGAAAGCAAATTACAATTGATTGTGCATTGACCCTGTCCGTTTCCTCTGCTCTTCCCCCTCCTAGCCCCACCTCTGAGTACCTTTGTACAGGCGCTCGCTTTGCTTTTGTGTCTGGAGCTCTCTGGAGAGGCGGTGGGCGATGGTCGCTGGAGGATGCTCAGGAGAGCGGAAACGATGCTGGGAGGGAATGGAGAGGAGCCTGGCCCTAGCTGTAGGGTACCCTTCGTGGTGAGGTCTAGCAGACAGCTTGACTCTGGACAAGGAATTGGCTCTGAACAGACTCACGGGGCTCCGCTCCTCTGTCCCATGCCTTCAGACATTTTTCCTGTGCACCCGTATGCTATAGCTTTCTCCCAGGATCAGTGAAATCCTGTAACCAGCTGAAAAGAAAGCCTCTGCTTTCAATCCGTCGCTGAAACTGCATTTTCACTCCCTGATTCATTTAAGACCCATGAATTAGCCTCCTGTGCTGAGATGTCCTTAATTAACTGTCGGGAGCGGTTTCCGTGTCATGTGCCCAAGTGTGCGTGGAGGGATTGTGTTTGTTTTTTTTGTGTGTGTGTGGCTTTTTTTGTTTGTTTGTTTGTTTTTTTTTTTTTTAAATGTCTTTCTCCCAGCTTACATTCATCGGAAGATTTGTTTTTTTTCAATAAGGATTGGTTTTTCCCCCCTCTGGTGAGGTGGGGGTGGGAGGAAGAGAATTTAATAATGATCTGTTTGTACTGAGAAGACTATTACTGTCTGTAATAATCCCGGTTAGAGACAAGACACAGGAAGGTTCCTAATGCCTGCAGCAAGTAATATTCTTCCCTCCTGAAAAAAGAAATAATGATGATGAGGAAGGAAAAAAATGTTTAATTCTGAGAGTTAAAGAGAGGCTAAAATCCAACAATTTTTCTTACAGTTATATGTTTAAGGCAACTTGCAGGAAGCTATAGACTGGATCTGATAAAAAAGCTACAAATGACAACAAAAAAAAAAGGAAAAAAGCATAAAAACTGCCACTGACATGCCTTTGCAGAGAAAAAGATAAAACCTGGAACCGAATGTCAATTTTTGTCTTTCAAACCTATGCTTAAGAATGAGAAGAGGGAACAAGTCTGGCTTCTCCAGGTACAAAAGTCCTCCTTCCCCAAACTGTCTTGCTGTCTTGGAGTGTGATGGGAAAACCTGGCACCTGGACTTCCCTGGGTCCAACCAAATCTTGGCTCTTTGGAGTGTAATCCTAATGTTTAGCAAAAATGTAGGTATGATTTTCTCATTTCCTCACATATCTTTGGCCAGTAAAATGAGAAAAAACAGTTCTAGTAGCTGGGTCCTCCATTCTGCTCTTAGTCCCAGTCTTCCAGTTCTGTATAAACTAGATGTTTTGAAAAAAACCACATTTTGCTTTCCAGGTCAGTCTAAATAGAGAATAAACATAGCAGGCTTTTGTGCTTAAACAGAAAAACCAACATCCAGCCAAAAAGTATGGTCGGTAGAATTAGGCCTGTTCCCTGTTCTCATCCTTCAATTTGGGACTTGATACTAAAAACTGACAAAGAAATCCAGGTGCACTTTCTTCTCTGTGTGGATGTGATACAAGAAACCTGTTCAGCATCTTCTTATAGGAGCCAATGGCTTTTTGGCCACAAACTCTAAATTTTACCTCTGAACAGACAACAAGTATGACTGCTCTAAGCCCACTGCAACATCTAATTCTTTTTATCTACAGACATGTAGTTACTTGAAAAATCCAATTATAGAAGTGGATCCATGCTGAACTATTTAAAAAAAAACCTGAGATACTTAAATATCGATGGTTATTATTAAGAACAAGGGGAAGTTACTGCTGAAAAAATTAAACTGGTCCCTTTTTCCAGACTCTTAACTCTACTTTGAGCTTTCCAGACACAGTGAATATTCGTATCACAACCTTGAAATTTTGCAATATACCTGGTTCAATACATGCGGATGATTGTAACTTTTATGGTTGGTATACCTGACTTTTCTTTGCCAGTTTCATAATCCTGCAAGGTGGTTAGAGAATAGAGTACATTTCACACCAAAAATAGTTTAATGACACAGATACTCTTCCACAGCTGCAAATCCTGGTTGATATAGGCCCTGGTTTTGCCAGGTAAAATGGGAGATGTTTTGTGATTTTGAATAATACAATTTGGTTTGGTGCCAAAAATTGTTATGATCCAGCCATATGGGTTAATTTTTTTTCCTGGTGCTGGTGTATTACACAAGACAATCCTGGTATGTATTTCTGATCACAAAGGGCTACTACATCTGCTCTCCCCACTGGAGCAAGTATAATTTGGATATCTAGGGTTAAAAGCTAGCATAATCCAAGGACTCCCCTCTGGGATCAAGGGCTGCCACCAACACTAGAGAGGCTGCGCTTATTTTCAATTCAGGTGACACAGTTTGGGATTCAGGAGCCAAAAGCTGGTAGGATCCAGCCTGGATGTAGATTATTGCAGCATACATCTGTGGGGAGGCATGGGGCTGTGGACTTTTTGGTGCAGTAGGAGCAACTGCATTGTTTGCCATTCATGCTGTGGAGTCAGTGGGTGCCAAATATTGGACTGGACTAACTCGGTTCCTCTGTCAACTCCAGGATGCTGAGGTACTCTCAGATCAAGATGTGCCAGCATCCAACCCTTTTTGGTGCAAGGGAAATGACCATGTGTATTTCTTTTTGAAACAGTACAGTTCAGAGTCTGAAGGACTCTGCTTTCTGGATCACACAGAAGGTCTAGAATCCAGGGTTTCTTTCAAGCTTGTTCTCTCTATGATGTAGCAGGTTGGGATTTTTTTTTTTGGTGCAGTGAGAAACAGCTCTGCTTGTTTTGGATTTGGTTGACATAATGTAAGGGCTTGTGATCAAGAATGATCAGGATCCAGTTAAATCCAGGTTTTACATTTTCCCCTCTAAAGAGAGTAAGGCTTCGACATTTCCTGCCTGGGAAGTGGTGCAGTTTATCTTTAAGGAGGATAGAGAAATAAGAAATGAGTCTCACGTTGCATGGGTGACATCACTGGCTTTTGGCTCAGCGCTCTGTATGCTCGGTCTGTAGGCTTCGGCCAAGGCTGCAGGGCTCGGTGTTTGAACAAGGAAAGATTCCCAGGTGTACAGAAGATTGGATTTGCTATTATTTGGGTTAAAAACGGTGAAATGAGATTTCTAAAGCTTGGGGACTCCAGCTCGCCTTCTGTTGCACTTGATCTCTACAAGATGGGTGAGTTATTCCCATTAAAGAGAAAGGGAGTGAAAATTTAAGGAGAAAAAAATATGTCTGAATATATAACTACTGATGCCGGGAATACGATTCGTGCAAAGCTGCTGAGCTAAAAAATCTCAGCTCCGACGAGGAGATCGGGCCATATGGCAGAGAAATGGTGCAGCCCGAAAGCTGTTGACAATAGTTAGGGGCTGTTTCCCTCTCCCCGTGTAAGGTGTGTAGCTCCCCCCAACCTCCGCCCCTTCGCCCCTCCGCCCCGGTTTGTTTGGGTTCGGTTTCCCCCGACCT
>VWYI01036650.1:2109-16000 GCA_013399455.1 Anthoscopus minutus | reverse complement strand
GGCGGCGGCTCCTGCCGGGCTGCGGCTGCTCCCGCCGCTCTGCCCGGCCCGGAGCCGGGCGGCTGCAGGAGCGCTGCCCGGGAGCGCCGGGGAACGAAGGCGGCGCGACGTTCGGCTGCCTGGATGACAGCGCCTACGACAAAAGCGGGAGAGTGAATGGCAAGGCTGGCAGAGAGAAGCCGAGGTGTCTCTAAAGCCAAGATGCCAGTGGGTATCAGCGAAGTCTGCTGAGGGAGAGAGAGACCCGTGCGTGTCCGCGTTGCCAGAGCCAGCCGGGGAGGAGATGTTGTAACCACGATTTCAAACAGCAGCAGCAGCAGCAGCAGCAGCAACGGCAGCAGCAACAATAACAGCTTGCTCCCCTCCTCTTGCTCCCTCCCTTTCGACCCTTCTTTAAACCTAAGCGAGTGACCGACCGTCCAGACGATGATGCTCTCGCTGAGCCACTGAGAAAGAAAAGGAAAATCACCCATTCCTGAAACCGGGACAACGGGCTGCTTGCAAGTGGGAGATGTCAGGCTGCTGAACTTTTCTGTCCTGTGATGATGCTGTAGTGAGCTTGCTGATCTGAAAGCCATCACTTCTGGATTTCTGAGTGGGCCAGATTGAAAGAGATTAAAGAACTGATAAACCATCAGGTCTCCTCAGGGGGAATCATCCCTTCAGCCCCTGTCACTTGGGTGCTCGCGGTGAGGGGGTCACTGGTGAGAGGCTGTGTTTCTCTTCACCAGGTCTCCTCTGCAGAGGAGAAGAGGCAGATGAGACTCCAATACTGCCTCCAGGGCAGAACTTTGTAGTGCTCTCAGCATCCCTCTGTAGTGTGGATGTGAGCCATGGGAGTTGAAGATGTTTGAGGCAGTCTATGCCAAGTGACACCTATCAGCTGCTCTGGTGGTTTCTGTGTGGTCTCACCCCCAACGGCTTTGCCTGTTGTGAAGATGTCCATGGTGTTTCTGTGAAGCTGAGGCATGGCTGCTGGAAGGTTACTGCTCTATGCTGGCCTCTCTTTAGCTCTGTGTGCCCTTGGCATGCTGGCTGTGGCAATCTGCTCTGACCATTGGTATGAAACTGATGCCAGGAAGCACAGAGAGAGGTGCAAGAGCATCACCACTAAGAGAAATGATCCTGGCTTCATTTATAACTCCAACAACAACCTGCCTCTCAGGGCCAGCAGGTCTAGGTTGGACCGCTGGGAAGGGAAACTCCTCTTGGCAAGAAACAGGAGGCAGATCTTTGCTATGAGCGCAGTCGACGAGTGCAACAGACAGTACAACTCCACCAATATGGGGCTCTGGAGGAAATGCCACAGACAAGGATTTGACCAGGAGCTGGAGGAGCTGATTGCCAAAGGTAAGGGCTGTTTTTTTTACCAGATGAACATGCCAAGCTCTCCTGAGATGAGCAGGGGCTGAACAGAGCCATTTGGGCTCACAGATGGGAGCTGGCATCTCTAGCCAAGTACCTCTCCTTGCAATGGGTGAACTGGCCTGGCTGGGCATTGCTTCCAGAAGCACTGCCAGGGCAATTTCCCATAGGATCTCTATTCCTGAGACCTGGGGTTTGGGAGCAAGAAGGCAATGAAGATGAGAACATATACACACCCTAAAATATCTTTTTCATGCCTCTCTCTCTAATCTTGATATAGTCTTCCCATCACCATGGTATCAGATTATTTCCACACACAAATAAGAAGAATTCATAAAGCAGACACTGGATTTTTTACATTTATTTTTTTTTTAGATTTGTTTGATCCTGATAGCTTGGGCAAAGTACATAGTATTTTGTTGGAGTCTACACGTCTGTGTTTCATCACTGCCTTTCTGAATGCCCCATCCATCCTGAAATGCACCATTTGCAGTGCTCACATGTAGGCTTTTTCTATCCTCAAATGGAGAATAAACGAAGAGAAATGCTGAAGTGCAGGGGGGGACCCAGCTTGCTGTTTACACTGAGCTATACTTTGGAATATTTTCAATATCTAAAAAACATTACTTGAATTTATTAGAAAGGAATCATTTTCTCTTGGGCTGGAGATGCATCTGTTTGCCTGTAGCATTTTTATGCTATTTTTTGTCTAATCTTTTGGTCCTTTGTTTTAATTTTTTCCCCAGGGCTGTGGTTCAAGGTGATGGTCATTTTGCCCTAAATGTTTATTTGATCTGCAGTATAGGAAGGGGCCACACACATCCATAAACCCCTACCTAAACAGAAGATGCATGTTTTTGCAGGGTGATGAGGGTTTCAGTAAAGGATGGCATCTTTTCTACCTACAGCATGGTTACTCTGTACTACAAAATAACATTTCCCTCCCATGATTCTTCTACTGCAATCAGAAGATTCCACATTGGTTTATTTCCATTGTAGTGAAATCATTGCTTCTCACACAGTGCCATCTTCCAAAATACTTGTCTTCCAAGAGTCTTCTCTATCCCAAACTCTCTTGATAACCTTCATTAATTCTCTCCTCAGCCATTATAAGTAGAATTACTGCTTAAAGCTGCTTAGGAGGGGTGTTATCTCACACGTTTGCCCATGTACATGTTTTGTTCCATATGTTTTATGAGTGAGCACTGGATGTGAGTAGCATGGTAGAAACCCGTAGCAAACCAGTCCAAGCAGGTGGTATGCCTGGATCACTGCTTGGGATCCTGCCTGTACTGCTAGGGATCCTTCATACCCAGCTGCTGTTTAACAACTCCTAGGAAACAGATCAATGTCTTCAGCCCCATTTGTAAAGGGCAGGTGGACATGTCGAAAGCCTGTCAACACCCAGACACCCTGCTGCTGGTTCCAGTGCCAAGGGAGTGATTCCTATTCCCCATCTAGGCGGGGATGGTATGTGCTGGGCCGGCTGTGGTGAGCTAGATTGCTCTGCCACGTGTGCTCACTTTGCTTGGGGCATAAACAAATTCAGCCTTGACAGCCAGCAAACATGTCAACAGAGCTCACCTTGCAAATGGAGTTGTAGTTTTTAGAGAGGATTTTCATCCTGAAATATGTAAGAATCTGTCCTCTTTTTCCACTTGCCTTGTCCTGGCATCAAGAATGTCCATTTCTCCTGCGAGAAACAGCTGAAATTGCGTGGTGCTGGGTTATGTATAATGGCAGCTCTGCTAGGTGTTAACCACAGGGAAAATGTGACAAATCAAGATAAGGTGGTTAAATGCAGGAGAAAGTGGTCTTTGAAAGATCTTGCTGTAGTCTGCTTGTGTTCATGTATGTGTGAATGAATGAGTGTGTGTGTAGATGAACTAACTCTAAACGTACAGCACCCAGCTGGTAGCCAGGTATTTCCTGGGATCAGGTGCAGTGAGTGTCCCTGCACACACACACTCCTGGATATGTGCGTCTGCAGATGGTCAGAGAGCCACTTTGCAAAGTCACTGCCCCCAGGTCAGAAGTGCAACTTGTGCACACACAAAAAAGTTGTGTGCAAATATCTGGATGTGTCACTCCTTGCCTGCTCTAAATGTTTTCTGACACGCTTCTAACAAACTTCATTGTAGGATGAGAGAAGTGTTAAAGGAGGGAGACTCATAACATTGAACAGCAGCATTTTAGTTCAGCTGATGGCCTTCCTGGGATGAGGATCTGTCTGTACTATAGCTCTCAGCCATGATGAAGAGTTACCCATAAATGCTATAGAGGTGTGTGTTCCTTTGGCCTCTCTAGACAGAAACACAGAAAAAAGCAAGTATAATAACAATTTAATAAAGTGTTTGACTTGCTCAGAAATAAAAATGAGGATGTTTCCTTTTTGATCCTCACGTATATGATGAAAGTGAAGTAAGTATTACTGCTGTCCAGTGTTGAGAAGGGCTGTGAGTTCAAAGCAAGCTCATTGTATGAGCTTGTATACCTTGTGAATGCTCACAAGGTATTCTAGGTTTGTACCAACAGTACATGAAAGTAAAAATAAAAGTAGTTTTCACTTCCATGAGAGATACTTTTTTGGGAGTTAGGAGTTGCAGGGGTGAGTGTGTGGACAGAGTATGTTGTGTGCAGCTGTGAGGGGCAGCAGATATTCTCTGTGTGTAGTGTTCAAATAACCTGACTGGGGACATATCCATGCACAAATGAAATCGCTCTCTATGAGATCCAGGGCAAATACCTTATAAAAGAGGATGTTATTGGTACATAGAGCTTTAACTCTCTTTCCTGTCTTCAGTTAATTTAATGTAATACACCTCTTCCAGAAGTGGATAAACTAATGTGGGTTTTGGCCCGAAACCTTGTGTGCAATGTTATATATAATTGAATGTAAATTTTATGAAGTGTTTTGGTGTTTCGTTTATTTGTTTTTAAAGCTGGATAGGATCTGTGATCCATTTAGTTTAAAACAGATCCTACATTTTTCCCTAGGCAAAACTTGCAGTATTGAGAATGGTCTATTGAGATTTGTCTATCAAAGTATAACAAAAAATGGTCATTAAGAGCCTAACTAGCTTTGCAAATACCCTACAGTTATTCTGCTTATGAACTCTGCTGAAATTAATACAAGCTATAGGCAATGGTTTGTGGCAGGATCAGGAATTGAGGTACTCGGCAATATTCTGCTACCAGTGATTTTAAAAACCAGTTCTGTTCCTGAATAGGTTGGGCCACTTCTGTAATTCTATTCTGTATTTATTAATTTTTAATTTCCAGGAAGTAAACTGACCTTTATGCTGGATTTTGCTAGCAAAACTGGAGATCTGTTGCTTCAGGTTTCTTATATATAGGTATAATGATAGTAATACATATATAAAATAGTTGGTTCTATTTTTATTTCTCCAATACTATTTTTCTGTATTTTCAAAGAACCCATAAGCATATTTCAAAATAATACAGTTAGGTAAATAGGCAGTGAATTAAAAGATATTGGCACTGATGCCCAGAGAGGCTGACCTAGAACAGAGGATAGATTGAGTTAAAGCATAAAGTAGGCATTTATTAAAAGGCATTAAAAGGCAGTACAAGAGCCTGGCCGTGGCTTTACCCAGGATGGACCCAAAATGGTCACAAAATGGACAACTGGTCATGAGATTTCACACTTTTATAATTTTTGATCCCTTAACATATTGTGGTTAATTGTCCAACCACAGATTCAGGTTATGAAGTCCTGTTCTCGTTGTTTTCTCTCTTCGGTTGCCCAATGTTTATGCTTTTTGGGCCTGAAGCTATGGTTGTTCGTGGTATCAAGCTGGAAAAAGGATTTTTTTGTCTACCTACTCAATGAAGAGAGCTCACTAACACTTAATATGAAGCTCAAATCTACATACCTAGGCAGTACAGAATCTGAAAAATATGAAAACTGAAACTTAGGGCATCATTTCCTCCCTTTAGTAAGAATACTCAGAGAGAGGCAGACAAGCATGAGACCAAAGACCTGAGGAGTATTCTAAAGCTGCAACAAAATTAGGCAATTCATTTCTTCTCTTTGTCATCATGAAAAAAAATTCAAATAAAAAACAACAGAAATGACAATCAGTAAAAAAAGCATTGGAGTTGAACATGCAAACTGAGGTCTCAGTCTTGCTAACTTTTCCTCAGCTGAATAATCTGTATTTCTGGGAATGGACTACTTAGACTGAGGGAAAGCACTCTGGTACAGAGGGACCAGTGAAAAACAAAAAGCTAACAGAGCTGTTCCTCTGATTCTACTTTCACATCTGATTGAGCCTTTTAGCATCTTAGGACCAGAGTTTCATTCCTGATCCCTAAAGCCTTGCAGGCCCAGGAAACGCTGGCTCTGGGGTTATTCAGCGCAACATTCTAAATTTCTTCTGATTGTCAGATGTTTGTCCAGTCTTCTCCAAAAACTGAGTAGCCTTGCTGCTGGAGGCCCCTTTGAGCATAGTGTTCTCTCTGTCCTATCAGATCCACTGTTTGCCTGTTTACCATGGAGTTTGTAGCAAAACCAGCAATCCTTCACACAAGCAACAACTCTGAGTGAGCCAAGAAACTCCAGCACTAAGAAAGCAGAGAGCTGGAATGCAAGTGAGTGTCTGGAAGAAGGCAGAGTTTATGTCCTGCTTTGGCAACCAGCAGCTCATAACTTCTTGTATACACCTTGTAGTGAGCCAGAAAAAAAAAAGGGGAGCCACAGAGCCTGCCTGCATCCTATGGCAATGTTGCTCTGAGGCTTTCCTACAGTAGTTGAGAGGAAAACAAGAAAAGTAAAAAGGGAATGACATCATTTAATTATAAAGGTACAATAAAGTAGATGAAGAAGTTGCACAATAACCAGAGTCTGCTCCATTTAGACAATTACTGCTCAGAGGACTTTTCATCTTGCCTTTGGAAGGCTGCCAGTTAAACCTGACTGGATGGGGCTCTGCTGCCAGCCAGTGGAATCCAATTTTTATTCTAAAAAAGCCCAGAATTTACAATGACCTTATTATTTCAACCCTCCTTTTACCTTCCTTCTTCCCTTGAGATCTGAGAAGTCATAGTAAATCCTATTTTTAAAATATTTTATTGTAAGTGTACTTAGCCCATGCCACCACTGAAAAAAACTCCAAAACTGAACTAATTCCTGTGAAGCCTACCTCCACCTGAAATAATATTCAAGATTTCTGGGATGAAAGCATTCTCTGGTTTGGTTTGTCAGATGCATGGCATAACTGAGGAAGAAAGGCTTAACAGGACTACTCCAGCCGTCACTAGGGATTATTTATATAGAAATGGAAAGAGGCTACTGAAGAGAGGCTACTTGAAGCTATATCTAGGAGCAAAAAGATTTATTTTTCTAAAAATTCTTGCAATACCTTGCAACGCTCTAGATTTGACTTTTAAACTGCAGTGGTTTTGAGAGGTAAATTAGTACAGCCATTTTTTTTCATGTATCCTTTATACATTAAAGGCTCAAATGCTTTGTTTAAAACCTGCGCTTGAAATCCCAACTATTTTCCAAATGGACTCATTAAAAAAGGAACTTTATTGAAGTCTAATTCTGATCCTAGAGAAGTCAATAGTAAATGTTTTATTGAATGTGGCGATGCAGCATGTTCAGGCCTTTAGTGTTTCCTTTGAGGTTAAAATTGTCCCTGGGTAGAAAGGCCAGTGTAAGGTCTGTGCTCCCTCCTGTCACAGCTGGAGTTCTGCTGGAGGCATCCATTGAATTCAGGCAGTTGACAGCACTGGAGTGGAATCTTAATACCTATCCAGGTATTCAATTTTGCAGTTTTTGATGCTGAAATTATTCTTAGTCTGTTGATGTAAGACTGGAAGTCAAACAACTGAGATACAGCAAAGGCATCCTCTTCTTCCGGGATTTTCTAAAATCCTTTAGTGGATGAAATCACTGGTTCATGTTTGTGAGTTCCAAGAGGATTTGGCCCATCAAGTTTTGAATAAGCAATCTAATATTTTAATTGCATCAAATTTAAATAGCAATTCATTAAAAAGTTTCTTTACCACAAGTAATAAGAACCTGACACATTCCTCTGACACATCTGAGATAATTAGTTTGATAATATATATCTGCTAAAAATACTAAGAACATATATGTAATTTAACAGAACAGCAACTGGTTTTAATCATGACTTTTTAAAGGGCAAATTTCAATCAAGCTGCTGGCTTTCAAACAAATTTACCAGTGAAGACAAATGGAAATTTTGCCTGAGTAAAAATGACATGATCATGCCCTTCTCAAGAGAAACTGATATTTGCAGAGCTGCCTGCAGGACTGTGTGCTTAATTCCTGCTCATTTAATTGAACTTCCAAATCCTTTTGAGAAATCTCAGAATTTTTATNTAATATGAGAGCAGTTGTGTTCTATTCACTGTAAAAATAAAAATTTGAGAGATAATTTTACTTTATAGAGATGAAATGGTCTGAACTATTTTGTCATCTCTCACAGTAAAAATCCATATTAATATTTCTTTTTCTCATTGAAAAACTATTTCTGTGCATTTAGAAATGCTTCAAGAGGGGAATGAGTTCATTAACTATTTCAGAACCAGTAGATAAGAAGCCTTTATGTTTTGCAGGTTTAGCAGAAATAATGATAGTCATTTGTAATGTGATTTACTTAATGGCGCATTGCTCACAAACTACTGCTGGAACTCCTAACTACACATTTACCTCTTTAGGACCAAAAGAAAGAAATGAGATGGTGTTTCTTAGTTTTTAAACACAAAAAAATTTAAAATAAATAATGTGGTTTCTGGAATCTAAGTTCCCTTAACAGATCATTCAGAATAGAATCCACTTAAAAGAAAAGAATTCAAACTAACATTTTCCCTGCAGGAGAGAAATCAGAGTTTAAAAACAACAAAAAAGGAAATTTATCCATTTTCTTTCTCATTAAGTATAATTCTTTTATAAATAAATATTCAGAACTGCCCAGATAAGCCTGGTGAAATCATAATCTTTCGTAAGTAAGTATCAAAATAGATGAAAGAAAGATAGTACTGCAGTCAGGGCAGGGGCTTATAAAGCCAGAATTCAGTCCAAGCTTTGCCACAGTCTTTCTTCATGACCCGAGGCAAGGGACTAAATCTCTCATACCTCAGCTCAGTAGCAGTATAATAGGGATTTTGTTCACTATTATTAATGCCAGTTCATGTTCTACCCTCAGATTTACGAGCCTTAATCATGGATCAGAAATCACAGATCAGAGAAATGTCCCTGTTCTTTTGACATGTGGCTGCACTTTAAATATTGGCAGTGAATGCAGCCTTATGAGAGAGTACAACGAGACTACAAAGTAATTATGTTCAGCGTGAGTGGTAGTGGCTTTAGAAAACCAGGAGGCAAACCACATTTGTGTGAGCACCACAAAATGTGGGAATCTTACAGGAGTTGTAAAGAAGGATAATGAATAAGAAGTGAAGATGTTTATGGGATGGTCTTCCAAAGACTGAGAGGATGAGACCAGAAAAATCATGGGTCATGTCTGCTTGAAATATTAACAAGTAGGTGATGGGGACTGACCTCTTTGGTTGGCTGTAGGAAGAAGTTGACATTTTCTTAATGAAGACAAGTAGATTACACTAATGAGATAGATATGGAGACAACAGTCCAGCTTCTAAGAGAAATGATGTGGTCAGAGTGATGTGTTAGGAAAATTATATTTCTAGCAGCACTGTAAATGGATACATGGAGGGCAAGTTCACATTTGTAAAGGTCAGGAAAAGAAATATTGTAGCAATAAAGGCACGAGATGATGGGAGCCTGGATGGTGAAAGAATGTGCAAATCTTAGACATCCCCTGGATCTATATACATGGTGAGAGAGATGAGATGAAACTGTTGCTCCAGTTCTTGACCAAAACAACAAGATAAGTAATAGCATTGTCTGTGATAATCCAGAGGGGAATTACTGAAGAGAGCATATAGTAAAGAAGGAAGAGGACCATTAGGAACTCTGTTTTAATTACAATAAGCTGAGGTTTTTATATATGTGTCCACGAAGAAATATTAGAGATATATGTGGGTATGGACCTACGGAGACAAGTTTGCGTTAGAGGAATGAGCCTGGAAATTTCTACATGGAGATCAGAGAGAAATCTATGTTTGTGCTTGAAATGATCAAGGAGTGAAATACAGAAAGAGAAAAGCCCCATGAACCACAGCAGATCTGGGAGAATAAAAGTGCCTTCTGGAGGGCTTGCAAAAGGAGCAGATTCAAAGGTGATGCAATAGGAGTAGCACCATGGTAGCTGAAGAGAGACACTGCTTCAGGTTTAAACAGCACAAGAGACTACTGCGGGTAGCCAGTGTGCTGCAGCAGGTGAGAACAGAGTATTCAGACTGTGCTGAAGATTGTCCAGTATGTTAAGAAAAGATTTTAGCAATGGTTGCAAAGGAGAGGAATCTGCAGTGAACCGGTGGGGAGGAGTCCAGGACACATTTGTAGCTGGCATTTTCAGAGAGGTTGATGAAGAATGGAGGAGAGGAAAAGACATGGTATTTATAGAGGAAAATAAATGTTTTAAGATGAAAGAGTGTTTTAAGATGAGAATATTTTAAGAGGAAAGAGGTTGAATGGTATTTGTGTTATGAGAGTAAAGAGGCAGAGGGGCGTGAGAGGTCAAGGCAAAAAGAGAAGAAGAGGACAAGAGCATCCATAAGGAAAGGCAGGAGGTAGGGTAAGACCGGTTCAGTGGCAAATGAAAGAAAGGAAGCTACCACATAGGAGGTTTTTCATCTGTAGGAGAGAAGAATGGGGAAGGAGTTATAGGAAGGGGAAGAGGAAATAGAAGGCAATGCATCTGGAAGAGGAAGATGATGGTTTGTCATTTTCTCATGGAAGAACTGGAAGAAATCCTGCGTGAGAGCTGAAGTGGAGGCTGGAGCAGGAAGGAGGATCTGAGGAATGAGCCAAATGTGGCAAAGAGGTGATTGTGACTGTGAGTCTGAGATTTAACTGGAGTAGTAAGTCTAGGAAACAAGCAGAACTGAATGGGGGAACAATTCATTTATAGAGGAGAAATTTGGGCAGGAGAGTTCCTATTAGAGATGTCTTGCTGTGTGAGACATAGCAGAGACCAGCTGGTATGGATCAGCTGGGATTTGGGGTACAGGGCAGGGGGAATGCAAGACAAAAAGTCTGTGAATGAAAGAATTCAGCAGGGATAATGTCTACCGGTGGAGAAAGGAAAAGGAAGATAAAGAGGGTGATAAAAGAATAAGGGCAGGCAAGAAGTCCTTGATGTTAATGATCTGAGGTGACAGAAAGGCCAAGAAGGCTTAGTGTGAAGAGGTGGCTAGTGCTTGTTGAAAGAGTCCAGGGGATTGTCCAGGTGGTGGAGGAAAAGGATTGGGGGAAAGCACAGGGTTCAGTATGAAGCCCTGCCTTTTTGGTCGCTGCTGGGAGTTGTACACTGAACAGAGACCGTAAAACATACAGCTTAAAGGGCAGAGAAGTCACTACCACTGACTCTTCTATAACTTCTTCTATAACTTACTCTGCCTTTCTGCCGTGAGTTTATCCTATGTAACCTTACAGAGGTGTAAGCATGGCTGCCCTCAGCAGAGTTCAGCAAGTTTGTCCAGTGCTTGTAACAGCCATAGTCCAGTCTCAGCTTGAACCTCAAAGATAAATAAATATAAAGTATTAATTCAAGATATTTTCCACAAAGTGGTGTGTGTGGGGGTGTGTATGTGGAGAATGGTATTTGCATTGCTGGGGGCTTTTAAGTAAAAGGAGTTCCAGGATGTCTTGTGTACACGGCAATATGTATCCTGTTATGATATCCCGAAAGATCAAGTGAAAGACAGAGTCTCTCACTGCGGCCCTTATTTAATTCTGAAAGCTTTTGTTGATTTTGAGTTTTAACAGCTGACTTTTGAAAAAAAGGCTTCCTAAATGTATTTCTAGACTTTCTAATAGGATGAAACAGTTATGCTAATTTATTGGATAACAAAAGTTATTTGAAAAGATATTTCTGCCTCAACATAAATGTATGATTCTTGTCTCTGTGTTTGTGTCTGTAATAATCAGTGCCTATCACTGAGTATGCAGAAGAGTATTTATAGTGTAGATATTTTTTATTTCTGCCTAATGGTCATTTAATGACATAAATATTATAACAGAAACAAACACAAACAAAAGAAACAAAAACCTTTTGAGATGTTACAGATGTAGATTGGGGTCACTAGATTGATTTTGAAGAGGTGATGATTTATGGTAGCCGATGATCCAATTACATTGCTTTGTCTTAGGTACTTGAGTGGCCCTGATTAAGAGAGTATCCGAATACTGTTCTTGATTTTTAAACATAAAGGAATTTGAAGATTGGAATTATCCTTGTTTTACCCAGAGGATAATTTCTCAACAATGCAAAAGTTCTGCAGGACAACAATTCACATTGGAAAGAAATTTGTCATTGTTGATCCTTAATTACATATTTTATGTTAAATTTCACCCCCTTTCTATTTACTGGTTCCCAAGACTGTCCAGTTTCATTCATATGATATTCTGTAATGGTTAAAGAGAAAGGGAGGTATGTTATCATGATCAGAGAGACAAAGGAGCCAGCCAACAGGAACAGGGGAAATGGAAAAAACTCAAATAACTTTAATGGGCTCAAATTGGGAAGTTGGACAGTTTCCATCTCAGTCTTCTGAAAGATGTGACATTGCAAGTCCAGCAAAAAGGATTTTCAATAAATCTGTCTAATTAGGGTGGTACATTAGGAATGAAAAGTAGCAAATCTATATTTAAAGAAAGGAGCAAAAGTTGTCTGGGCCACAGTGGACCTTTTAGTTTGATCATAATAATACCAAGCAGTGGTTAAATAAGTTCTAAAGGAAAGATTAATTAAATGCACAGGAAAAAATGAAATAAACATGGGAGGTATGTTTTCCTATTTGAAGTGTGTCGAACTACCCTGATATATTTTGCTAGGAAGATAACAGGGGTTTAAGGTACGGAAATGCCTTAGACATAAATTATCAGGATTTTGGCAAAGGATTTTATATTCTGCCCCTAAGAAAGTGGTCTGTTGCAATGTTAAATAATTAGTACACAATTTACGGAGTGTTTAAGGAACTGAGTGAGGGAAGGCAAAAAGTGCTGAGAGGGGAAGTATCAAGATGAAAGCAACAGTAGAATTCCTAAAGTACAGGGTGGGGGGGACCAGTAGCGTCTTTGTACAGAAGTTAGCTCATTGAAAGAACTTTGAACTAGATTTGAAGGGGGAAAGAGATAAAGCCAGGCTTGTTAGCCATAAGCCTGAGGGTGGCATGCCCATGTTTTAGGGACAGTGTGCTAGCAAGGCCCCTCGGTTTTCTGTCGCAGTGAAGGTAAAGATCGGAGATCCATATGGCAGTAAAGACATGAGTTAGTGGTGTGTTGGAAGGAGAGACTGTGACCTTTGGAGAAACAGGCAGGCAGCTCAGGAGGACTACAAGGATGAGGATATGGAGGAAAGAAATTAGAAGGGCCAAAGGCCAACTAGAATGATTTGATGACCTTCAAGGCCTTTTGTAACTTAAATGTTCCTATGATTCTATGATATATTGCCTACTATGCAAGAAAAATGAACAGAATCCTTTCCAGTACTGTGTGCTTGTGAAACATCCATAGGACTGTGAAGGATTAATTTACTATTACTGTTCTTTTTTTTTTTTTTTCTCCTATTAAAGAGCATATTCAGCTCTGTATCGAGCAGGACCTAATGGAAGGAGTGTTTGTCCCTGAGATGCCTGACACCAGCCACTGGTGTCTGGTGAGAGGAAAGGGACCTAAAGGCAAATCCAGCTGCACTATCCCAGCTGCTTTGTCTTTCCCTTAGATCTGAGCCACACTTTGTTTCACTCATGTGACACTCCACACATCCAGGAAGGACTAGAGATGAAGACTCTGAGCACTTAATACATACTTCACCTTTCCTTGAAATGTAGTTAGTAGGGTCTTTGTTTCCTGGCTTCCTCATGTGCTTTAATTTCAGATTGCTTTAGCTCAACAACAACAAAAGCCTGTTAGATTCTTAGCTATTTATTCATTTATTATTCCTAAGCCAGGAGAATGCAGAGCTTTCAGTTTCTTCATTAAAACAGTTTATATAAAATAAAAGAAAATTTCCGTACTATAAATGTTCAGAATGACTGGTAGCAGCAGAATTAAACTCTTCTTCACACATACTTGAATTATCATGAGATGTGTATTTCAGTTCTCAAAATGTTCAGCCCTTTGACTGGTAATGTTGGTTGAGTTTCCTTATATTGGGATGGATTTTGGCACAGGATCCAGCACCTTTTGAGGACTAAACACCCTACTATGGGCCTTGTTCACTTGCGTGTGAAGCAGGAGACCACAATCCTCAAAGAAGTTTTTCGATAAAGTATTACAGAGGGATATAAAGTCTTAACATAAAGGCTCCACAGCACTAAAGGTAGGAAAATATCATCTAGGATGGTGTTTTGGGGCTATAGTTCAGCTCCCAGGAAAGGTGGAAGA
>VWYI01036649.1:404-42993 GCA_013399455.1 Anthoscopus minutus | reverse complement strand
CCACTACACATAATTGGTATTTCCGCTCGGTTCCAACTGAACCTGCCACAATTCTCAATGGTAGGTTTGTATCAGTGTTAAGAGATTTGGAAAAAATACTTTGGTACTGTTTTATATGGACAGTGCACAAACCCTGAAAAGACTGTCCACAGTGTAAAGTTAAGAGGTTGGCAGGCAGACAAGCCTAAACAAGAGAGATGTCTGATTAAAGGAACTCACCTCATGAAAGACCACCTGAAGGTATAGGAGATTTTGCACTGCACTGAACTACTCAAGGCTTCCATTGGCAATGGCTCTCAAATTTTTGAGGCTGTTCAAAATGCCTGAGTTTTACAAACTGACGTAGATATTTGTTAAAGCTTTTTGGGCCACTTGATTTCCTACTCCAAAGCAAATGCCAATTATTCAATTTTTCCCCCTCATAATATATGTAAGTGTTGAAATCTTGCTATAAAAATCAGTTTGAGAAAGTCTGACTTAGAAGTAAAACATATGTCCTTCAGAAAGTATTAAATTGTTCAAGAAAAATTTTAGGGACAATTAAGTATGCGGCTATGAAATATGAGTTGAAGACCAGAGAAAAAAAGTCAGTAGCATGTGCTAATAGAAAAGGCAAAACAAAATATGACACAAAGATAAAATCCAAACTAAATGGTCTCCTTTGTTTGGATTAAACATTTCCTCAATATCAACATGTTCCGACAAAACATTTTAATATTGCCAAAATCACATTTCCTGGCAGAAATGGACAGAAATGGCACATGTATGCCAAGTGATTCCTTTTATGTGTTGTGGTTTTCATCCACTGTGGAGTGAACTTTTACTGAGCCTCATTCATTCATCTGCCCCACCATAAAAATGCACGGCTATTTTAAGCGTGTCGTAAAGGAACCGCGTCACTTGGCCAGGCTGCCCAATCACTGGACTGTGGGACAGGAATCCCTCTCTGCACTCACCCCACACCCAGCCTTGCCACCCCCTTGGATGCATCCACAAGCCCAACGGGAGGAAGGACAAAGTGCCTCCTTCTGGAAATGTCTGTAACTTCAGCTCGCCGACAGCAACTGGGATGGCTCATCTAGAGGATATCTGCATTTCTCCTTCTCCCTGCTTTAAAACATCTTTCTTTGCAAAAAGAAAGCTGCTATCTCTCTTCTGAGCATGGAGCCAATAAAACCATCACAAAAGGGATCTGTTGCCAGAGTCCAGAAAGGGTTAAGGCAGCAATTGGAGAGGTTTGGGGTGACGTGTGCTTCTGGACGCCTGAGAAGTCTCTTGAAGGTAGTTCCCCTCTGGTGAGGATGGGAGCGTGCTGAGGTCTGAAATCCGAGATCCCTTGCAGCCTGGAGCTGGTGAGGTCCCAGTAAAAGCTGTTTGCCTGCTTTCCCTTCCCGAGCAGTCACACTGCTGCACTGGCCTGGGCAGTATGGAGCGAGCACCCTGGACACTTGTAGGACTCACTCTTCTCCAGCTCCTGCTCATCTCCTGCTTGCCAAGAGGTACTGTAAGAGAGCGTGTGTGTTCCTGGCATGGTCGAATGAGCCCCTTTCCTTCACTGTGGTCAGAGGGGTTTGATCTCATGCGCTGTGATGGGAAGCAGAGAGATCTGCAGGGATAGCAAGAGAAGGAAAAAGGGGTTCTGCTTTATGTACCCTTTTTCTTGTCAACACGGAGTGTGTGTGTGTGTGTGTGTGTGGGGGTTTACCCAGGAATGATTTTCAGGCAAACTTAACAGCCTTAAAGAGAAACAACTGTCTGAATTTGTGTGCCAATGACCATTAAGAAAAAGGTATGCAATCACTTTGCTTATTACTCCTTTTATTTTCTCAACACTCAGTGCTACGGAAATGATGATAAAAAGAGGCATTTAAGTTTCTGAATTGTAAAGTGTAATTTGTTTAGTTTGGCAAGACAGAGATTTTCCTCTCCAGCCCCAACACCAAGAATGAAGGCAAGGGAGAAAAAAGTGAAGGAAAAAAAGAAAACAAAACCCACACATTGTTTCCAATCTGGGATTTAGTTCTGCCATTATTATTCTTTCGAAGGGGAAGCCTTGTTAAAGCAGAACGATCTTTTTTATACTCAAGCCCCATCCCAGTTTCTGCTGAACCAGCATGCATTATCTGGATAAGGTTGAGCAAAAAGCATTCACTGTTGAGTGAAAATTTGCTGTAGTTATGGCCACAAACCTGGGCTGTTTACACCTGGAGGTGTCCAGACCTGCTTGCAGCAGCCAGCTGTCAGCATCCTGGGCTGCCTTCTTGGGAGCTGCAGCCCTAAGGACTGGGAGGTGAGGTGCCCTCAAGTCACCCACCTTTGAAGCTGCTACATATTTCAGCACTGCTGACTCCTCTTACCAGGGGAGCTGTCAGACTTGCAGGCACTCAGATCTCATTGACTGTAAAGAGTTGGTGTCAAGGATGGTGCTTCAGAGGCCCCTTCAGCAGGGGCTGCAGCACTGGATCTTCCTCTGCAGTGCCCTGCCCTGCAGACCCTCAGGACACAAGGAACAGGTGATGACCAAGGTCACCTGCCCACCAGGCTGCCCACCAGCGCCCGCAGCCATCCTGGGAGGCTGGCCTCCTGCCAGAGCTTCCCCTGGGTCACAAGCACAGAGAGCTTTTCCCCACCTCTGTGCCACAAGCACTGACTTGTGTCTGCAGTGGTCTGTCCCTCAGACATATTGGGCCACCTTGCACGCTGCCAGATAAAGTGGCGCCATGGCATGTGCCATGTGCTAGAGTGGCACAGAACTAGCCCTGTCAGTGGCAGAGCATGCCTGGGCACAGGCTATCAGGCAGCTGGGTGGGCATAAACCCCTCCCGCTGCAGGGGCAGCACATCTCTCTCGTGGCAAGACTGGTCTGCAGAGCAATCTAGCACTGAGTCCCCTCGGCAGCAGTGACAAGGGGAGGCAGAAGGGCAGATAGCAATAGCCAGTGGGACACAAGGGCTGTGGGGCTGTGAGCTTTGGTAGGAAGGTGTTGGCTCCCCCAAGAACCACTCCTTGCTCACCAGGAGCAGTGTGAGAAGAGCCTGCAGGACACATGGACGTCAGCTGTCCCCCTTGCCCTCTGCCCTTCCTTGCCATGCCTCCCCTGCCCTGCTGCTGGCAGTGCAGCAGCTGGTGGCGCTGGCTTGGCACACAGCTGGCAGCCTGAGGGGGCCAGGAGCTCCCTCCAGCCACAGCAGGAGGGGTTCTCAGAGACAGGGGAGCAACTCAGAAGTGCAGTGGCCTTAACATGTCAGGACAGGTTGGAAAATAGCATTTTGTCTCCTCCCCACAGATGTATCCAATTTTTATCCGTATTTATCACACCCAGTTGCGCAGGGCCTGATTCGAGAGCTGGGGGCAGGAGCCAGGGCGGTCTGGGAATTTATTTTTTGGAATAAACTTGGAGTGCAAGTGACTCATGTTTCCTTAAAAATAAATGTGTGGTTTTTGTGTGTTTCTGCCTATCTAAACCCTTCCCAACCTCTCTTCCCCTCCCCCTCCAGCCTCTGTCTAGAGAAGTGAAGGCCAGATGCACTCAGACACATCCAGATGCATTCAATCTTAGTAAATGGGTTACTTCAGTTCACATGTTTAGGTTCCTAGCATGGACAAAGGAAAAAAAATTTTGGAAAAAAACCTGGGGTTACTCACTTTTGACCCTGAGGCCTATTCAAGTAGCTCCCAGGAGTCTCTGCAAGCCTGCCAATGCCCAGGATTTTTCTCTCCACCAGCCCTGAAGGACTCCTGACCACCACAGGACGATGCAGTTGTCAGCAGCAGGACCTCCCTTGGGCATGTGGATGCTCCTCTCCCTCCTGCAAAAACAGGGATATGGTAAAGGACAAAATGGAAGGAAGGCCACAGGGCCGGGAGGCAAGCTGGGACAGAGGCCTGGCAGGGTGGGGCCATCTTCAGTCCTTGGCTGCAGTACGCACTCCATGGGAGCTATAAGGACTAAAATTTGAGGAAGGTTCCTGCTGTCTTTGTGGACTATTTCTATCTGGGAAACATTAACTGCAAGTTAAGTTGTCAACATGTTGCAGGTCTCACACAATTAGGAGAGGCAAGTCCTCAAGGCAGGTCCAGCGCCACTCCTCTATGTTTAGGACACGAGCACATTCTCATGTTATGTGGTCAGAATTTCAATACTGCAGCTGCTTCTTCTCCATAGATTTCCAAACATTCTCCCCTACTGCAGAAGTCTAACATCACCAATGCTGTCACTTACTCAAATGTTCTACATTCATTATCTGTTCCTGTTCCTGTTCCTTACAGAGAAAACAAATTATTTCCCTGATCATACTAGTATAATTTTTCTGCCCAGAATAAGAACCTCTGTCCCAGAAAGAATCGAAGCCTGAAGGGTAATGTGGCAACCTCTAAGAGCTTTAACCTGGCTATTTCTTCCTGCCACAGCTTTTCTCAAATGAAACCACAAGACCACAGTGCCAATAATAAGATCACAAATGCTAGGTCATAAATACTGAGAAGAAACTAAAGGAGAGAGGTATTTAAAAAAGGCAGTTGAATTACTGTGCATTTATTAAGTGGACAGACTCCACTTAGTATTCTAGATTTCCTCCTGTGTTGTCCCACTGGCTTTGATTTTTTTTTTTAAAAGAAATCCTTTTTTTGGCCTCTCCCCACTTGCCACTGTGTGAAAACTCACACCACTAGCAGAAAAGGATGCTAACTGGCTCTATAGAAGCAGCAGTTTAATTATTCAGCAAAGGTCTGTGACAATAAAGTAAGCACACTGAATAAAATTAAAACAGAGATGTATTTTAGCTCCTCTTTTAATTAGTCCAGCTGCTGAAAAGAGTAATAGACACATAATTTCTAAAGAGAAGCAAGTGGTTTTAGAGACAGCATAATCCCTTTCATCTGCTTAACACATCAAATAGACAAATAGGCATAATTTGCACAATAGTTTATCTGAGGCAAAAAGGTTAACAATAAAGACCTGCACTTTCCTTTACTATTAAGGGTTTGGGGTACATAATTTTCCAAGAGCCTCAGTAAAAGTCTCTTAAAGGGAACATCCCTCTTCCCTTCTGAGGTGTCTTCCCCTTGGCCTTACTGAAATCAAATGGAGAATTTTCCCATTCATCACAATGGAGCCAGAGTTGCACTCAGAGGAATTCCTGTTGTCAATGTCCACACATCTGATCTCTGTGGGGCAAGGCCCAGCTTGCATATCTGTACAATGACAGCAGAGCCAAGTAAGAAAGGAGCAGAAAAATGAGATGGACCTAAAGAAAGTGTAAGCTGCTACTAGGTTTCATCTCTGTTGAAGCTGTCTTTTCTTTAATGAGAAGTTAAAGAGTCCTTTCAGATTAGAGAATCCTTTCAGAATTACTACATGGCCAAACATCCCCTACGAACAGCCTTAAGAAATTGCTCCTTCAGATTCAACTGCTTGTTTCTTCAGTGGAAGACAGTAGTTTTTGTTGAGCAGCATGTTGAAAAATTAAGATGAAATAAAATACAAAGGAGCATGTTCTCCTCTGTGGAACATGAATTGGTTCATCACTTCGAAAAAGTCATCCTCTATGGACTCATATTCTAGAGATGTATCTATCTGTACCTGTCTTACACTGAACTTTTACTGCAAATGGCACTTTTCAAAGCAATTTGAAATAATATTTCTTTGAGTTTAAGTAGTGTTTACCAATGTGTACTGATGGATAAATTGAGGCATGGAAGGAAAACTTTTGCAGGATAACAGAATGGACTTGTTGCATAAGAAGTTCCCTCTGAGGACAGATATGGCAAACTGTTTTTTTGCTTGATCAGTTGTCTGATACCTCCACATAGCAGCTACTGTCAACACAAATACAGGGATGGGAATGGGAAGTCGGGGAGAGGAGGGAGAAAAATGTCACATCTCAGCAGCAGCACCAGCTCATATCAGCTTAAACTGACTGTATTCTAAAAAAACCCTAATGCTTCCAAAGAAATGGAAGACACAAGAGATAATTGGTGTAATTGGTTTTGCTTCAATTTGCCTTAGTTCTTAGCTACACAGTTATCCCAGCTCTCAGATCTTCAGAGCAGAAATCCCTTTCCATCCAGCAAGGTATCTATGTGTACAAATTCACTATGGCAAAAGATTAGTCACCTAGAGCTGACATTGTACCATGATGAACGGCCTGACCCACCCCTGAGGCAAGAATGTGCTTGTGAATCTGTTTCTGAATCACCAAAGCTTTAAGCCTGATCTCAGCCCTGGGTATGAGGGAGGCAGCAGCACCACTGAGGTGAATTGTTGTTGGCCTGACACTGCCAACAAGGAGGACATTGTCTGGGAGCATTGCCTCCAGCTGGCGTCCTACAAAATCCATCACTGACAGCCTCTAGGATCTAACACACTGTAGGGATTAGGAGGTCTTGCTAGGTGCAGATGTAGGTAGCAAGCATGAATGTGCTGCCATCTGAACCTGAAAATGTTCTCCCACCTCAGAGTCCTGCTCAGACTGGACCCAAAGCATCAGGTGAAGTGTTGTGTTGGGCTCTGCCAGCTCCTGAGCCAAGCAGGTCTGCCCTCCAGCACACGCCCTGGATATTTGTGTGCTTTCCCAACACAGGCATTTCTTGCTTGGTTTCCATGGTCTTGAGCTGCTTCCATGTGAGCTGTTTATGCCTGGATTTAATGGGCTTTTCTTCCATCATTAAAATCTCGTAAATAAATCCACTGTTTATTTGCCTGTCCAGAGTCTTGTTTGGTCCTTGCAGCTAAATATTTAGCATGGGTTGTCAAGCAGCTTCTTCCGGCTTTTCCCAAAATCAAAGACACAGTCACTGCCTGCAAGCCAGACTGCCTGCTTTGGAAGATTATCAAAGTAAAGCTCACAAAACACCCCACAATTATTTCTGCCACAGCTGGCCAAGGCCTCACTTTCAGTATTTCACTCAGTCCATAAATCTTCCCCCACTTTTCTCTGCCTCGTTCTCTTCTGTTATGGGGTAATAATGGCCAAGTGTGTGTGTGGGAGCTGCCAGTGGCTGCCCTTCCCCAAACACACAAGGGGGAGCAGGGTTATGCCTCTGCCTCCCTGGAGCACAGGCTGAGCTCAGCCACTCAAACGAACATTGATTACACACGTAAGTGACTCTCTGCATATCCCTCTTAAACTTCTGAGGCAAAGGTTTTATTTGCCTTTTTTCAGTAACCCAGAGATAAAACAAAAGGGATCCTGCTATTAATAAAGGGATGCATAATCTCTTCAATCATATTTCTTTAAAGAATAGCTTCTACAGATCCTCAAAATAATAGATTCCATGATTTCTGTGAAGAAAATGCTACAAGGGCCACTTAAAAAAAATCTCAGATTCACATATTTCATTGTCAAGGCTATATAAATTGCCCAAACTGCAGAAACCAAGAACCCGAAAGGGAATTAAATTGTCAGTAAATCAAAAGACAGTTTATTTTCATTGTCTAAGCTGAGACAAAAGAAGACAGCAAACAGCATTTCTAGGTAGCAGCAAGTATATTTTCACAATTTTTAAGGGCCAAGATCTGCTGCTCCCTTCTTAACACTAAATATTACCTCAAGGTCAACTTATTCTACAAATAGACATATTTGATCCACCAAGAATAAGTGCGGCCTCTGCTTTTTGGCTCTGTTGTACACACAAGTTCTACATATAAAAATGTATAAAATTTTTTATATATAGAACTGTGTGTACACAAGTTCTCCGTATAAAAATAAGTACACATATGCACACATTCATATGCTACATACAAATGCATGTGTAATATTTTAGGGAAGAATAGAGTAATTTAGGTTGAAAGGGACTTCTGGATGTCACATGGTGCAGCCCATGTCTTGGTGCTAACTTGTAAGTTAAGTTGTGTTGCTCACAGCCTTACCTTGCCAGGATTTGAGTACCTGTAAGAATGGAGACATTCCTTTTTCACTCAAATGTGTCTTTGCCTGTGAATTATTTGGATCATTTTACAGAAAAAAAATTCTCTTGTATAATATATCCACTTTATTAATAGGCTTTAGGGATCTTGAGATAAATTAGATTTCTATCTTGAGGTAGAAAAAAATGAGAATTTGAAGGATGCTTTACAAAAGCTCTAAGTGTTGGGTTATTTATTAGTCAGACTTTTGAGAGTACTTCTTCAGGAAGGAGTGGGACCCCCACCCCATTCACCAGAGACACAGCTATTGTGTCTTGTATGGTGAATTGTATCAAACTGAGTGTCAGTTCTATGGAGATAATTAGATGTGTGTAATTAATTTCTCTGGAATCTGAATTAGATACAATTCATAGATAAAAGGTTTAATTAAAAGGGAATAATAGCCATAGGTTAAGAAGCTCTAGCTTGGCCAGGTTGATGGACTGCCATTCTGGAAATTAGAAGGCATGAGTTTGATTCCCGACTCTACCATTGTTTTTCCCTGGGACCTTGAGCAAAGCCACTTCATCTCCCTTGTGCTTCATTTTCCCATCTGGAAAGAAAACTTTGTAAAGCATGTCAAGATCTGCTGAATGCTAAGGTTATTTCAATGCAAGATTCCACTATTGGAATAAAAAAGTACAGAACCTCATTGGATGGCAGGAACATATTTTTCTTTTTGGAATGATTACAGGGGCAGAGAGGGGGCATGGAAAGGTTTCAGCACAAACAGCAGCCTCATTTCCTAAACTTCGAGCAGCAGTGGACTCTCCCTGGTTGGTACACCAGGCACAAGGGAAAGGCTCAGTTCTGAGGAGCACAAAGGGCTACATTTCATTTCCCAGCCAAAGTGGGGGGAAGAAGAAACAGTTTGGTGGTCCTTTTTTATGGAGTCAGTAAAAATCATTAGGGGAGATGAAAAGCTTCTGGGAACCAGGCTTCGTGAGGTGGTGGAGAGTCAAGTGAGACAGAACAGCAGTGTTCAGTGGTGGAGTGCTCCAGCAAGCAGGGTAATTAGGTTATCAGTGACAATGAAACAAAAAACAGTTGTGTGAGAAGGGACCCAGGTATAGGCATGGATGGGAGTGTTTCACCTTAGAGACAACCCTGTTACTCAGAGTTTAATACACAAGGAAAAAGGTTGTTATGTAAACACAATTAAAAAAAAAGAAGGAGGATGGAAGGGGAAAAAAGAGCTTGTCTCATTAAGTTTCCTTCATGTCTCATCTTTCTAGTCTGCTCTCTCTTTTTACTATCAAACTCCATGAAAGCAGTCATCAGGGCTGTCAGCTGGTTAGAAGCCACAGTGACAGCTCTGTGCACTCCTTAGATCTCTCTTTGTAGAATTTAGACAGCACATTGGTGGAGAAAGACAGGATCTGCATTTACTGTGGCAGTCCTGAGTCACAGTCTGAGGTTGTTTCTTAAAAGGGTACTTCCAGCATAGCTTAGATATCATATGAGGTCATGCTAAATAATAGAAAGATGTTACCATATTAGAAATGCCAGGCAAAACAAACCTTTAAAAATAACAAAATTCTTGTTTCATTTGGCAGTGAAGTCGAATGTAGCAACATGTGCTTCTGTGTGAAAACAGGGAGTGAAATCAGCTAAAATCCGAGTTTAAAAGTGGCCTTTTCTCGTGGCCCCTCTAGTTTTCTAGAATTTTATAGCAAATTCACAAGCAGAAATACAGACAAAACATGCTATCATAGTTTAAATAATCTATGTTATATATGATGCTTTAAATCAGTCCTGTAATCTGAAGAAACTTTCTCATGTCATCCTCTGTGGTTTTTCGAAACTATTTTTCTCACCACAGAAGTGGGAAGGCCTTGCAGAGAAAGCAAGCATATTCCTTCCCTCTGGTCTGTTTGCTTCCTCTGGCTGGCACTGCAAAACCTCCTGCGTGTTCTTTAGGCACACAAACCACATTGACATTTCAGGAGCATGTTACCTCATAGTTTGGGGTTTTCTGGGCTGAAGACCTTGGTCAGCCTCATGTCATCCATGATCTGACAAACCACTGGATAATAGATCCTGCCAGTCTTCATCAGATAATGAATTATTTCTGTGTGTCCTCCTCTCTGTTCTCTGCAGAGTACACAGTGATCAATGAAAACTGCCCAGGAGCCGAGTGGAATATCATGTGTCGGGAATGCTGTGAATACAATCAAATCGAGTGCATCTGCCCAGGACAGAAACAAAGAGTGGGCTACACCGTTCCCTGCTGTAGGAATGAGGAGAATGAGTGTGACTCCTGTTTAATCCACCCAGGTATGTTTGTGGCTATGCTGTGTTCACACCAAATCTTTGGCCAAGGCATCATGGCAGATGCTGGGCAGGGCAGGGATGAACAGGCGTATCTCACTGAGGATTGTCCTGCATGTTGTCTGGAATTTCATCTGCCACTCAGCTGACAGCAGCAAGATGCTTGGCAAGGTTTCCCCAAAGCAGGTAGCATCACTGGCCAAAAAACCCCAACATTTTCTACTACCAATATTGTCCTCAGGATGTCTTGGACAGGCTTGGAAACTTCTCAAGGGTGACACTATAGCTGGCTTCACACCAGGAGTGTTTTGGTGGTACTCTTGGTTGATCTGCATCCCCAAAGCAACAATGAAAGACAGCTTGGAAATCCCACAAGCAAGGAGGAAAAAGAAAAGTGAAAGGTGAGAGGAGGAGAAAGCAGGAGGAGCTAGGACCAGTTTAGAAGTCATTAGAATTATTTGGGCTGGGCCCAAGTGGCATCAGCACACACATTCAGACTCCTGAGAGAGCCATTTACAGTTGGAGCAATGAGATTCAGAGGTTTGGGAAAGTCAGACCAGGAGTTTGGTTCCAAATCTCAGAGTCTGAGCTGCCTAGGGTGTGGAGGTTGGGTATGGTTCCCAGCGGGAAAGCTGTCAGCACCTCCGCAGTCATTAATGCCACTGGCATTTTCTGTGGAAAAGACAGAGAGGCTGCTCCTCTTCCTGCAGGACAATCCACCTTGGCTTTCATCTAACACAGTGGCTCTCTTTTTAGGCTGCACCATCTTTGAGAACTGCAAGTCCTGTCGCAATGGCTCCTGGGGAGGGACACTTGACGATTTCTACATCAAGGGAATCTACTGTTCAGAGTGCAGAGCTGGCTGGTATGGAGGGGACTGCATGAGTAAGTGTCCTACACGGGCAGGGAGGGATGTCAGGGACAGGGAGTGGTGGCACAGAGCAAGGCCCATGCTGTGCCTTTCCAGCTATTCCTCTACAGCGACTCTTTCAAAGGACACAAGCAGGAGATGCAAACACAACCCAGCAGTAAGCAGATCTACAATTAGGAAAAAAACCTTCTCTCCCAGTGTTTGTCTGAGATGAATTGGATTTGGCCTCATGTCATGGTGGGTTAGAACCCTACTAAATGTCTGTTTGGGAATGGTTTATTTTAAAACTTTAACTGCCATGACTCTGGAAATCTTCTGTAATCTGCATTTCTTGGATGCACTTCATCATAGCCCCAGAGCATAAGCATAAACATTTACAAGGGCAACAGCTTTATCAAAGAGCTTACCCTCTGTCCTCCTTTAACTCCTGCCAGCCCCAGGGATATCCCAGTGTTTCCTTCCTCTGCCACACATCTTCAACACACTTCAAGGCGCCTCTAGAAAAGACTGCATTGCAACTTCTGATTGTCACAACAAATAGTGTTTCAGGCCCTGGTAGCAATATCTAAAGGTTTCGTCCCTGACAGTGTACAAAGGCTCCTGATTTTTAGTTTGCTAAATTGTTAATCCCCATTCTATCTTTCAATAATGAATTCCATCAGCTAATTATACAGTGTTTAAGACTGGTATTTCCTTCACCAATTTCCCACCAGTGAAGGTGTAGCTTTCTTTCAATTTTTAATGACTGTATCTTTGTTCATATTTCACTGGAAAGGATAAAAACAGGGTTTGCTTTCCCTATTCTGTTCTTTCCCATTGTGCTACGTACCTTAGGTTTGTGTCCTCTTAGTCATTGATTTTAAAGTAACAATTTAACTCGCTTTCACAACACTGCCCTTGACCATTCAGGAGGTGAAAGCATATAAAATAAAATCATTGCTTCAAACAGCAGAATGTGGGGAATGAACATGTTTCAGCAAGAGAGCTAACTCAACCTTGAGGCTTTGAAAGTTGAACAACTGAGTCCCTTGCCAATTTAAAGTCCCATTTTCTCTAGGTGCATGTTAGAGCTTCTCTGGATTTATTTTTAAAAGCAGAGCCAAGAAAAAGTCATTAACTCATCTAATTTTCCCTCCATCTGCCTTAATATATTGATTGCCTACAGTATATTTCAATTTATTCTTCCCACTTGTAGCAAACACACCTTCACACAGAGGTCTCTGAACATTTCTGCAATACTGAAATTTTGGACAACTTTGTCCTATAGTGTTTTTCTTACTACTTGCTCTTTTAAGGGAAGCAGTGTGACACTGAGGCTTTGGTCTCTTTCACGTGGTTCTCTGGCACTTCAGGAGTAGGGCAGGAAGGTTAGATAGTGCTATTGTCTCTTAAAGCTGGGACACGGAGATAGACCCCAGCACATCCTGAGCTCCCCTTCTGTGGCTCCCACGACTATCTCAATTTTGGCCTTGACGGTAGGCTCAGGTATGCAGAGAACTGCATGTCTGGAAAGCAGCCTATAACCATGATGGGTGCTGGATTGCGGGCACACAGCGATACGGCTTTGGGTCTGGAAGGCGGCCAGCATGTAGCCTTGGAATGTCAGCAGGCATTGGCTGCTGGAGGCGTGGATGTGCTAACACATCACAGCTAGGAGAGCACAGGAGGAGCCATCTCTCTTTGGTACCTGCACACGGCATCAGCTGAAACTTTGCAGCCATCCCTGAGTGCCTCGCCAGCGGCAGAAGGCCGAGCAATCCCAGAATTACAAAAAAGCGCCACCGCGGTAATGGCGGGATGTAGGCAGCCTACTCGGTCTCGCATTGCCAGTGCCGGAGCTGCCGAGGCCCGGCCAGTGAAGCTCTCGGCGGGGCGGCGCGGAGGGAGCGCCGGGCTCTGTCTCCCTCTCGCGGGGCCGTTGGGCGCTGCCCCTCCCAGGGCCGGGCCCGGCCGGGAGGGCGAGCAGCGCTCCAGCCGCACGCCTGCACTGCAGGGCCGTGCTGTGCTGAGGCAGCGCCCCGGGAACGGCCCGGCGGGCACCGCATCCCTCGGCGGGCACCGCATCCCTCGGCGGGCACCGCATCCCTCGGCGGGCACCGCATCCCTCGGCAGGCACCGCATCCCTCGGCGGGCACCGCACCCCCCCGCCTTCGCCACTGCCGCCCGCGGGCCCCGCCGGCAGCGGCGCCGCACGGGCGGTAGGTGGCGGCCGGGGGCCCCGCAGGAGGCTGCTCCGTGAGGCCCCGGTCATCCCGCGGCATGGGCGCTAGGAGTGCGGGGATGCGCAGCGTCTGCGGGCAGCATCAGCGCCTGTTTAGTGCTCTACGCAGGGTGTGCGGAGCTCCGGGAGAACAATGATGCCTAGCCCCGAGGCAGCGCTCAAGGGACTGAGCGCATTTGCCAGCCCAGGGTGAGCCCCCGGGAGAGATTTGTGGGAATTGCCCGCAAAAGTAGCGATGATGGAGGGCCATGGCAAGGAAGAAGTACCATGGGATGGCCCGTGGGCGATTTGTTGTATATGCTGGCATAGCTGGAAGCATGGGTACCAGATCATTGGGTAAAAAGATAAATTATATAGGGTAGGCCAAAGGAGTGCTATAGGAAATATGCGCACTAACTAGATTTAATTGGGTGCTAGGATATTTCCTGATGGGACTTTTCTTGGATTGAATCATTATGACCTAAAAGGCACATCAGGCTCTAAAAGCAGAAGAAAACCAACCCTGCAGAACCCTTTCCTCTGTACCCTGCACTTCTCAACCACTTTTGCCAACCCTAAGCTGTAAAGTCAGTTCAAGGCACATACTCCATCAAAGCAGGGGAGAAAGTGATGTTTTCTAACAGCTGTTCTCAGCTCTGCTCTCCAAATATGGACCCTGTGCCAGACAAGACTATTTGTAGTTTTGAGACTGTCTGAACTTTACTGCTTCACATAATACTGGTGACTAGCAACCAATAGGAAGCAGTAAATTGTGACAAGTGACAGCTGCCTTCCCATATCAGCCTTTTTCTGAATAGCAGTAACCTTTCTACTGTCTTTCTCCTCTGTTCAGTCTTCTTGACCTTTGAAGGAGCCTCTAAAGGAGATGCTTTGAAGGAGCATCTAAGATGCAGCACTCTAAACAGAAGATAATGAGTTCTTACCAGAGGTCATCTCAGGACCTCTCCCTCCATCAACCCACAGGTCTCTGTGGGCTACAACCCAGAGGTCTCCTGAATTTTTTTATTCTCTGTTAGTAACAAGCATTGGAGGAAATCTTACTGTGGCCCTGAAAGCTTCCTTTTCTTCGGGAACAGGAACGGAACAAGGATGTTGATACTCTGCCAATGTGGTTTATTTTTTTGCAAATGAGGCAGAATTTGCCAGCATTTGTGTTTATGATGTAAATTATTTTTGAGAGCTTTCCAGGTCTCCTGTAGATTTAGAATAGGAAGTGAAAAGACTCTTTTTGATCAACATATGATTGAACTGTTGGTCTGGGGAGTCAGCCTAACTTCTTCTAGAAGTGCTGAAGATTAAAGAGCACAGATTTGATGTGATCGCAAAGGTGCTTCATGCAGAGAAGGGTGGGAGCAAACCTGAGAACGTTCTTTTGGAGAGGGTCACTGAATGGCTCCTATTTAGTCTCTGGACCACCTGCTTTGCTGGCCAAACCTACTTCCTCGGCACCAGTGTTCAGAGAGTTCAGGCTGTACCATGGCAAACAGAGAAGTGTGTTTAGTATGCTGTGCATGCAAGTATCTCTTTGCACCAGTTCTTTGGCTTTCCTTTCTTAAAGGCATCGAAAACTCAAAAGCCCTTCAGGACGAAAGGGAAACTTTCTTTGAGGTGGTCCAAGCCCCTGTCAAACCCTCTGAAGATTTCTAGCAGCTTTGTCTCAGGTTGTTTTTGAGGCAGGAGCCAATGGCAGCACAAGGGCCTGTTTCTTGCTGTGGGAAGGAGCATTATCATTTTCACCACAGCAGATCCTGCTGTACTCTGAATCCTAATGTGGTTTCTGGGCACACTCATTAATCCTTGCCTTTTACAGAGGGAACTGAATGAGCCACACAAGAAGATGAAACACTTTTGAGGAACTCTTCTGAGCAGGATTTCTGTTTCCTTGGGTCCTGCTTAATTAAGGGTAACCGAGGGTAAATGGACAAAGGGTATTTCATTTGAGCAACACTTTCTTAAGAAGAAAGAGGAGGAATTGACCTGCAGTCTTCATGTTTCCCCATAGACCAGATGCAGCAGGATTGATTTCCAGACACTATGATCAATGGGAACCACAGATGCTCAGTACTTCACCAAATCAGATCACTGTCACCCCTTCTCCCTAGGGAAAGAAGGGCCCTGAGGCAAGTGTTAGAACCCTCTGTTTCAGTAGGAAACATGCATCCTGGGTTACTGGTTAAAAGCTTAGGGTTTCTCTAGGGAAACAGACGGAAGCAGCAGAGCTTTCTGTTGGACTGAAGAGGTGAAAAGAAGTGAGAGAATTGCTGTGGACATCTTTTGGGTCATTTGACTTTTTATTTATCCTCATCTGCGGTGTGCAGACTCTCCTGATTAGGTGACGCTGTTAGACTGAATTGCAATTTCTGGCTTACAGATACAGCCTCATACTCCAGCAAAGCAACAGAAGGCTTACCAGGGCATGTAGCCATATGCAAAACTCCACTCAGAGAGATGAAGTCAGGAAAGTCGGAACTGAAAAATTAGCTCTGTCTGGTACATAGTGATTTAACTGTACATTTTGCTAGGACGTGAATGTGCAGATCACAGTAAGCTCTGCAAAAATCACGAAACAACTTTTTTATCTTTCCACAGAGGAAAATAACATTAGCCATATTTTACAGCTGGGGAAAAGGGAGAGGTTACTGAAGGTAAGAGAACTCTCTGGGCTAAAAATGTTCGGCATTCAAGATGAGGAATTAGGACAACTATCCCTGGACAGATGCCTAGGGACAGGTGCAGGATAGTCATGAAAAGATATCGCTCCCCTGGTGTGACCTTGTCTGCTGTTTGTTCAGCTCATTGTCCTGTGATGGTTTTCTTAGACTGGGCACAAATGACAGGAGTACTTCATCTTATCCTGTTGGTACTGAAGTACATTCTATAGTATGGTGAAAAACTGAGAGCAGCACAGGCAGAGTGGAACAAGACTAGAGGAGGGATAAGAAGAACCTGAAAGAAGGGATAAGGGATGTATATTCTATATGTGTCACACTGAGTTGTCAGTGTTGCACTGATGATAGAGGAGCTGCGATGTTTATATATCTTCACTGGCATGGTGGCATTAACATGCAAGGATGATATAGTGAAACCTGAGGACAAACATGTCTTCTAGGAATACATCAGCTCTTTTTCCTCCCAGAATCTCCTTACAAAGTACTAGCAACTGTGATGTTGGGTGCAACAGATTTTTTCTCTCATTCTTTTGCTCACTTGAGCTAATTCAAGTGTTCATTGTAGTTTTGTCACTTTCCCACCAGCTTCCTCAGCTTCCGTGATTGCAAATGTCAGCATGGGCTCCGTCAAAACTGTTCTGAGCTAGAGCATCAGCCAGGTAGGAGGGTGGGCTAATTAACAGAGAACTGAAATGGTTTCATGGGCCTACATTGCAAACCAGGGAGGAGCAATCAACTACAACTTTCCTGAGGGTACTCTTAGACAATAATCCAGTATATTCATAACTTTTTACTACCATTGTGTGGCTGTCCCAATATTTTATACACTGCCTTGTAAGAAAGAGTTTATCTTCTTAAGCCGTCCTGTCATGTCTTTCTGGTGTTATTTCTAGATATATTTTCTTCGAATGTCTCTTTGAAGGTCCTTCACACAATTTTTCTTTCTTTTTCTCCCCAGGGTGTGGGCAGGTTTTTCGGACTTCTAGAAGTCAGATTTTGCTGGAGGGTTACCCACTGAATGCACGATGTGAATGGACTATCCATGTTCAAGCTGGACTCAACATTGAGTTAAGGTGGGTCCTACTGACTTTTAGCCAGCACTAATCAGTGTCATGTGGACATTGGGGCATGTGGGTAACCAAAAGTCAGTAAGGATCAGCAGCTGTGAGCCCTGGGGCAGTGAAGGTATAGCAACCACTTTGCATTTGATACCACAGCTCTTTCCCCTGGTCTGGCTTGTGATGGACAGGCACTGGACAAATCAGTGCTGTGCTTTCAATTCCCATTTAGAACAGATGGATGCTGAGGTGCACTTCTTAGGTATTGGGCACAATATGTCTCTTTAGAGGTGTTTTCAAGACCTTCATTGCAAAAAATATTTTCTGAAGACTGTACCAGGCTGAAGTAAGACATTCTTTGAAGAAAAGTTTTAGGAACATTTTAATGTGATGTCTCCTGCAAGGAGAGAGTTGCCCATGAGTCTTTGCATTTAGCCTTCATTTTCTCTCTTTTTTTTTCTACTCTTTTCACCAACCCTGTTTTCTCTCAGCCTCAGTTATTCCTCTCTCCATTCCTATGCCTGGAGGATGTGATTGTTTCTCCTGCAAGCCACAGAATCACAGAATCACTAGATTTCACCTAGAATTAACTAGGTTGGAAAAGGCCTTTGAGAACATCAAGTCCAACCTATGACCTAACACCACCTCATCAACTAAACCATGGCATTGAGTGCCACTTCCAGTCTTTTTTTAAACCCCTTCAGGGACGGTGACTCCACCACCTCCTTGAGCATCCTATTCCAATGCTCCATCACTCTTTCTGTGATTAATTTTTTCCTAATGTCTAGCCTAAACTTCTACTCACACAGCCTGTGTCCTGTGATCGCTCTTCTGAGCTGTGTATGCTTAGACCTGTTAACCAACCCCTAATGACTCAAGCTCACAGTTCCTGCCTAGTGCAGGAGAGCCTCTTTTTGAGGTATTTAATAATGTTTTAAAATGTGTGCAGCAGGATGCTCACACATGCAGCAGGAAGTATGGCAGGGGATGGTATTCGAAAAACACTAGCTAATATAATAAAAAGAATAGCTTAACCTTCCATATCAATATTTCACTGACTTTGGAGCCCAGGCAAAAGAATTATGCTAGGTAGACAAACAGTTAAAATATGTTTAAACAGTTTAAATATGTTCCTATATATTTGAAGAGAAACTTAATGGGAGGAAAAGCAACAAATCAGTTGAAAAGAAAAGCTTGTGATTTTCCCACACTTTTTTCAAACCTGCACTAATGTACTTTTTTCAGACCCGCAAATGCAAGCCTATTGTGTAGTTATGAGATATTATTGCCTGGATAGCATTGTGTAGAAGACACAGGAGCAGTGCTGTGAGGAAGAGTTTTGTGTTCATTTGACATACCTGCATCAGTATCAGTGAGCATAGGTTGCACCTCCCATCTTTTTGAGATACTGTTGGTGAGGTGTATGATTTGCACAGCACAAGCTTAGGGAGTTGATATTTTTTTACTTTTCTGAAAAGGGCTTTCTCAATTGTGAGGCTTGAAAAGAGCTTCAAGAGCTACAGCTGTCACCCTGTCTTTGCTGTTGTGGGGATGGATGTGAGTGGAAATGGATCCTGTGCATGCATGTAACTATTGAATGCACCTATCTCTGGGTGAAGTGTTAACAGCCAAATGGCATCACACCCAAGGTGCAAGAAAGGGACTAAGTAACAATGGACACTATAATGAAGAGCAGAACTTGCTGTAGCTGCAGTAAGGAGGCTCTAATCTGTTTTCAAAGCAGTAGAATGGGGAGTGCTGTAGTTAACAGATGTACTAGCTCTGGAGAAATCAGACTTCCATTCTAGACCCTGAGGGCCACCACCCACATGCAGACTAGGAAGAGATCCATACAGTTCACAGTATGGTTCACAGTTCACTGTTCAACTTTGCTATTACAGAAGATGGAAAACTTTAACACCAGAGCACCTTTCTCTTCTTCCCTATTTTCATCCTTCCTGCAATCAAATAAACATAATACTAGGTATCACCTTGATGTGAAATAATGTTATGTTTCAACTGTGAAGGTCTCCAAGAGGGAAGCTTGAACTATCAAACTTCTGATGTCAGCATCTAATTTATCTGAACTGGGTAACGTTGGAGAACCCTAAAGCCCTTTGCCTAGCCTGATGATGAGCCTAATGTCTGAATGCCTAAAAATCTAAGCAGATGACATAGCACTTCCTTAGGAAAGATCAGGTGCTCTCCTGAATGTCCCCACTTAACCCTGCCGCGCTGCAAGTCTTTCAGGAGACATAGAGGAAACCTTCATGGCAAAGATGGAACAGGAGGTCCTCACAGAAGTCCTCACAGAAGGTAACCCTGTAGTGTGTTCTGGGTCAGTTGACATCTTCAAGGTGCACCACCTCAGAGCTGTCCATTGAGGTACTTCAGCAGCAAGATATTGTGGAAAGCATGTACATTTAACCTAAAACTTCACCTTTAGGCTATTCCTACACAGAAGGGCAGGTTCACCCAAGCTAACCAACAGAGCCTACGTCCTGGGTCTGCCATCCATGTTTCCTTTACTGTATTTTCATATAAACGTGCTGATCCCCTCTGTGGGTGGTAATTGCTTAGAGTAATTGCAATGCACAGCCAACACTATGCTGAATCAGCACAACTGCTAACAAAAGAACTCCTTTTTTCATTCTCTCTGTGCACAAATCCTGTTTGCTGCCACCCTGGCTTTCAAGGGCGGGGATGGGGACAGTGTAATACAGAAGGCAAACAAAGTAGTTGTCTTTGCTTACATAGGGCAGGAAGAGTAAAACTCCCGGGAGCACAGATAAATCTTCCCTTGCTGTCCCATGCAGTCCTTCGGGAGTTGGCTCAGCAGAGCTGTTTTGATAAATAGTGTCCATGTTGTGGTGGTAGTTTGTTTTCTCTGCTTTTCTTGCCAGCCTTGGGGGTTTATTTGGGTTGTGATGTATAGGCTCCCTAAGCCTGAGCCATGTCAAGGATGTCATATCACAGTAGAAGTAGCTCACAACTTTCAATTATTTTCTTTAGTGCCTCAGCAGAGATGCAGTTTTAAATATGTCCTTTGGCTAGAAGCTCTCCTCAGAGGGGTTGGCCAGTATATGCCCACTGCAGACACTGATGAAACCAAGACAATACTTTTAATTCCATTATGTATCTGATGGCCTGTAGTACAAAATTAGCATGCTTAGTTTAATAATATCCAAGAAAATGATGATATAATTACACTTTCACTGGTGAGGTCCACTGGATTGTGTGTACCTGTGGTTTAAACAGCAATTGACCTCACGGTCTGTAAAGGGTCCTGTAACTGGGCCATAGCCAAGAGGTTTCAAAAGCTTTGGCAGGTTTCCTGACCTGCCAGTTCTGAGTCTTAATCACAGGATCCCATGTTGTCAGTACAGTGTATCTGCTTCTTTGCCAAGTTAAATAAAATTCAAGTCAGAACTGCTATGCCTTCCACATTTTCCACTCTGTTTTCATCATTTTTTAAAACAGAGAAAGCAAACAATTAAAATCAGTATTCTGAGTATGATTCTTTCATTCTCTGTGGATATGTCTTGATATTCTTTGTTCAGGGACACACATCAAGACACAGTTTACATCTATAAATAATACTTCTTCCAGTACATGTAGACATTCCAGAAACTTTCCTTCTATACTTCCACACATACTTAATTTTAATCAGAAATATACCAGTTCAGAAAACCAGAAAATATTTTTTCTGGTTTGGGTCAGGATAAACTGTAGCCTGATAAATATGACAAAGATGAACGGGTTAATTTGTAATGCTCTGTAACTTCCATAAGGGTAGATCCCTGGGGTATGTTTCACCAGTGAAAGAATGTTTTGAAAATGTAGTGTATAACCTGATACCTGTGAGGATGTCTCTGACAGACCTGACAGAACTAGAATTCAACTCATGCATTTTATGCAAAGCAAAGTTGAAGTATTTCTCTCTAATGCATATTTAAAGCATATGTCTTTTTTTTTCTACATTCTGTCAGATGATTTAAGAAAATGAGGGGCTCTGCTCCATTGGTGTAGCTTCCTACAAGTGCTTAGTCATTTCTTTGTAGGTAGTGTACTCTTCTTGATGCTCAAAAATCAGCCATATGACCTCAACAAAGGTGACTGAGTGAAGAGGCCTCTTAAGTCAGCTCATGAGGTGTCAAAGGAAGATGGGGAACACGGAGACCTCCTTAACATGGGGGCCTGAGTCTCAAGTATGAAACAGGCTCCAGAATTCTCTTCCCTTCAGACTGCGAGGCCAAGGAGCAGATCCAATATTCATCTCACCTCTTTGGTGTGAAAATGCAGTATGTACAAACCACTAGGCCCACACTGGAATAGTCCATGTGGGAGATACAGCCTAATCCTAAATACACAGTGTTCAGAGTCTTCAGGAAGATTGAGTACATAACGAATTTCATTTATAAAATATCCTGCTGAACAGTTAGCAGCATGGCCTCTCCCAGGCCCATTTCTTCTCCTTTTCCTGATGTACCAAGGCTGAGCCCAGCCCCCTGACAACTGCACATCCTCCAGAGGCACTTGGTGTTGCTCCCTCTCATTCATATTCTGGTGGGATGCTTTGGCTCTGTGCCCACCTGAATTCCAATAGCAGCATATAGCATGGCTGTTAATGAACAAAAGCCCCGCACAGCGGCTGGATCGAAGCTAGGGAAGGACAGATATTGTGGGAAAAGGCTTTAAGTATTTCCCTTCTGCACTAATTCCTTTGCCTTATTTCTGCTCTCAAAAGACGGGCAAGTGCCACACATTGGGGATTTACTACCATTTTGCATTCTAATGCAAAACCTGCTGTAGTATTTTGATTCTGTTTTTCTGGCTGTTTCTGCTTCTGTTATACCCCCAAGCTTTCCTTGTATCCCTAATTGCTGACTTCTGAACACCACAATGTAAATAGCTTTTGAACCTTGTTATTTGATACTGTAACTTTCAGTAGTAGAACTTTATTTAGGGCAAATAGAACAAGTTTTAGTAAAAAACAACAAAAGAAATCTGCCCCCTGCAGTGCCTGACCCTGTTCTGACACTGTATTGTGGTGAAGGACCTGATGTGTGTGAATAAACTGTATGACTTCAATTTAGACTTCACTGTTCTGACTTGAATGTTCTCAGGGAGCAACTGTATAAAGTTGAGCCAGGTTCTAGGCATCATGATGCAAAAATTGAGATGAGTGAGAGGTCTTTGTGTGCTTGGGGATTTGTTGATTCACTGAGGGGTGTAGGCTCTAAATAACCAAATAAATAGTATTCAGGGTACACAGGTAAGCAATCTAAATGTTTGTCCTTGTTCCCCAAGATTTTCCATGCTGAGCCTAGAGTTTGACTATATGTGCCAGTATGACTATGTGGAGATCCGTGATGGGGACAATTTGGACAGTCAAATAATAAAGAAATTCTGTGGAAATGAGAGGCCACCTCCCATCCGAAGCACTGGATCTTCACTCCATATCCTCTTCCAGTCTGATGGATCCAAGAACTTTGATGGATTTCATGCTGTGTTTGAAGAAATTACAGGTAACATAATCTAAAAGTGGAACATGCCGCTTATGCTCATTAATTCAATTTCACTAATCTCTTTCCCTGTTTTGCTCCATTAAAAACTTTCATGCTGTGTTGCCAACAGCAACTTACATAAAGTCAGTGTGGGGAAGATTCAAAAGCTGTCAGATGGCATGTGAATGTGAGGCTCTTCTAAAAAAGACTGAATTCCTTCTACTTGTGTGAAGAACAAACACATCAGCCAGCAGAGAAAAGCTGCTGTTTTGTGTGACTTTTCTGTTTGAATTGAAGAATTAAGAGCACAGAGGAAGTAGAGGAAGGGGTGTGTATATCTGCAATGGCAGAATTGCTCAATGCTGTATGCAGGAGCAGAGTCACTGTCTCAAGCAGCAAAAAACTGATGCAAAGTCTCATAGATATCTCAGTGAAAATGCCCTGACAGAACTCTTGTGTTGGCTCATGTACCATTAGGAATTAAAAAAACCCCAACCAACCAAGATCAAAACAAATAATCCACAAGTGTGTACAAAGAACAAATTATTTTAAGAAAAAAAATGAAGAGGCATTTCCTGTTCTGTGATAATCACAGTATTATAAATGACAGAAGTGGGGCTCCAGAATTACTGGTTTTGATACTACTCAGTGCTTCAGTCTCCTACATTGCTTTCCATAGTTTCAAAATAGCACTGAAAGTGAGCTGGCTCATCATTTTGCCATTGTATTTGTGGCAGCCTTCGTGCTCATCCTGGCTCTTCCTTGTTTAGCTATGTAAGGAGTTTTGGTCAAATCTATCTACAGTACTCCTGGCGCAGAAATTAGACTGTGCTGCTTTGCCAGAGATAAACTCTGCAGCACCCATGATTCACCATAACTTGTCTTCTGTACACCCTGGTGACCCATATTTCTTGAGGTCATCCAGGGTATATCTGACTCAGGAAATTTAATTTATATAATCCTGATATAAATACACAAACTTAGCTCTTAACAATGATCAGAGGTGTAACCAGAAATCTGAAATGTTCATATTTCTGGATGTAGCACCCATGCCATTTCTCAGCCTGCCCTGTTCTTCAAATGTCACGTTTAGTACCTGTTAGCAGGAGCAATTAGTTATTGAAAGTTTGCCTGGGCTTACAGCAGGAGAGGTGATATAGAACAAATGAGTGTGTCGTGGGCTATGTTGCATAAGGGCTGCCTACACTCAGGGAACAAACATTTTCCATATGGCGCAAGCTGAACTGGTTCTGTTTTCTCTGCCCAGCAGGGAACACTTGGTATTTGAATATTGTTGAGCACTTTATTTCCGTCCCATTTTGAGTGGTAATTATGCTGATGCTGTGAGGCTGCAAGTGTGGTAATCCACGCAGAGCACATTGTAAAAGGCTTCTCAGAGTTTGTGAGGAGCTCTATTTGTGCACTTTATTATGAGGCTGTTCTGGTCTAATGTGTAGTGCAGTGAAAGGCTTTTCAAACACTCCCAGTGTCTTTTTATGTGAAGCACTAACCTGGCCAGCAGGACCATTTAAAGGAAGAATACAGTGTGCATGGGGCAGCATAGAATTGAAAGCAGGGGCAGCACAGGATTGAAAGCTCTGGCAGCACATTGAAAACTGAAGCATTTGCCCTGAAATTTCCCTCTGTGCACAGCACTGTGGAAGAGCCAAGGTCCTCAGAACAGATTTCACGGGGCTTACTAAAGCAATTCCCAATGCTGCAGGTGAGAGCAGCAGCAACAGAAGTGCTTACAGGATGTAGACTAGGACATGAAGGTGTTCTGGTGTCTCCAGCACCTTAGTGATATAGTGGAAAGGACTGAAGAAGTATGTCAAAAGTGAATTCCTTCTTTTTCTATCTCCTCTTCCTGTGAGATCTGTACTGGCTTAGAAGCCATAGTTTGCTGAAGCAGGGGCACTGACTGCTCACAGATCACTGGTTCAAATTCCAGAAAGATCTTGATTGATGCAATCTCCTTTATATATCTCCTTTAGGAAAGGTCATTATTTGTATAGTTATTAAAGGGTGAAACCACACAACCTGCTGTGCTGCCTAGTCTGGAGGCAGGTGCTAGGTCCCATCCCATGCCAAGTGTGAAATGGGAACCAGAAATTGGCATGAGTGACTAGAAGTCACTCAACAGAATTCAGATGAGAAGTATGGGAGACCAGATGGAGAGCTATCAGAGTCTCTTAAGGATTAGACATATGCTGGGTCCAGTTAGATGAAAGTCAGTTACTGACTTTCAATAACGCTTGCCTTTCTGTATGCCCAAGCTAGTGACACAACATAGTGGCTTTAAACTTTTTTATTATTGCCCCTTTTTGCTTGACTTAAGCCAGGAATTCAAGACTCCTTAAAACAGAAAAAATATTTAGTGGTTTTTAGTATCAGGCATTTTCAAGGACAGTATCTGATGTTCAGTTGACATGCTTACTTTTCCAGAATCAGGAGACAAAGCTGGGACAAAGACAAAGATAAAAGTTCACAAGCTTCAACTAGTGACTACAAAGTATCAGTCTGTAAGGAGTCTTCTGCTTCTTCTTCCCTTTCTCAGTGATATTTTACATTAGTTGTTTACAGTACAATTGCCACATATATATCTTAACTAATGAATTACTGTCCTAGTCTTAAAAGAGACATGGAAGATATTCATTGCCTGGCCAAGTATGAATTGCTCTTACATCACCACATGAAACTTCCAGAGAAATCCATATGTGGCATCTATATTTCTTACCTCATGCCATCTGGATAATAAGAAACTTCTCTGAGAGAAGCTGCTCTGAGGTCAGTCCATATAGTGGCAGTGACAGATCCTGGCACATGGGGGCTTTTCCTGAGGTGGGAGACACCTGTGCAGCTTGTGGAAGATGCTGAGGAGATCTGTACATTGCTAGAACAAGCACTCCTCTATACCCCCGTGCCTTTCAGAGCAGCCCAGGGTGCAGCCAGGGTGTGTGGCAGCTCATGGCACCTCGGGAGCATATGTCCTGCTGCAGCTGCAGAGCTGAGCTCAGGCAGGGGTCAGCACGCCCTGGGAGGGCAGCAGCCGTGCACCCTCAGCAGGAGCTATGTCCTCTGCATACACCAGGAAAGAGGTGATGACCCAGGCAAGGCTGGCACATAAACATGGAGCCATCCAGCTCTGGCTGCAGGGAGGGCCAGAGCCTGTCTTTTTTGACTCATTCATCTCTGGCAACCTCTCTTCCCACGCTGCTTGAGCAGAGGGACTGCAAGGCAAGGACTGGGGCAGCAAAGTCCTTCCCACCATAAGGGAAGATAGATCGGTGTTGTGACCTCCTGACAAACCTCAACATACACGAGTCTATGGGGCGTGATGACACATCCCAGAGTCCTGAGGGAATTGCCTGATGTAGTTGCCAAGTCACTTTTCATGATATTTGAAAAGTCCTAGTGGTTAGTGAAGTCCCTGGTGACTGGAAAAGAGATAAAAATGCACCCATTTTTAAAAAGGGTTAGAAAGGAGGACCCCAGAAACGACTGACTTACAGCCTCTCTTCTGTGCCTGGGAAGTTCATGGAATAGATCCTCCTAAAAGCTGTGCTAAGGCACATGGAAGACAGGGAGGTGGTTCAGGACAGCCAGAACAGCTTCACCAAGGGCAAGTCCTGCCTGACCAAACTAGTGGCTTTCTGCAGTGGAGGGACTACACCATTGCACAAGGGAAGGGCTACAGATGTCATGTCTGCGGACTTTCATAAGGCCTTTAAGCATGACCACAACATCCTTCTGGCTAAACTGGAGAGAGATGGACTTGATGGGTGCACTGTTTGGTGGATGAGCAGTTGGTTGGGTGGTCAGATCTAGAGCGTGGTGGTCAACAGCTCAGTGCCACAGTGGACATCAGTGACAAGTGGTGTCCCTCGGAGAGCCATATTGTTGTTTGGCTTTTGTATGATAAAACACTGCTGTTTTAGTGGTTGCTAAGTAGTGTTTACTCTAAATCAAGGACTTTTCAGTTTCTCCTGCTTTGCCAGTGAGGAGTTGCACAAGAAGCTGGGAGGGAGCATGGCCAGAACAGCTGACTGAAACTGGCCGAAGTGGCCATACTACAGAATATCATGCTCAGCATATAAACTGGGAGAGTAGGTTGGGAGCATGCTTTGCTGCTTGGGGAGGGGTTGGGCTTCAGTCAGTGGTGTGGATAGGTTTTTTTCTCTCCAGCATTATTTCTCTCTCTCTCTCTCTCTCTTTCTCTCTTTTAATGTAATTATTATTCCCATTATTATCATCATCATCATATTTTATTTTATTTCAATGATTAAACTGTATCTCAACTGATGAGGTTTACTTTTTCTTTCACAATTCTTCTCTCCACCAGAGGTGGTGGGATGGATGAGTGGCTGCATGGTATTTAGCTGCCACCTGGGGTTAAAACACAATAGTTCTCGTCTTTCATTTCCTCTTAGAACAGGCACCAAAAATGTGTGTGTGTTATTACACAATGGAATTTTCTGCTATTTAATGCACAGTTACACATTCTGCTATTAAGTTATGCTGGTATATACAGTTTGATGTGTGTCACTGTTAGATTGTTGTATGCAAGAGTTGCCCAGAGACAAAGCAACTCCCAAAATCTAAAACAATAAGATCTGAGACACAAAAAATCTGCAAAAACCATGGATCCCAGAACTTATCCCTAAACTCTGGGTTCAATGGCAGGAAAAACGTAGGTTGCTATTAAGCTTCTTTAATTCAGTCTAAGCTTTAAACAATAATTGAACTAGCTATAATTTTTTTTTGTTCCATAAATCTTTCTCACCACTTGGCTGCAGTTAAAGGAAAAGGAAAAGTAATGTATGCTGGGAAAAGAACTGCTTATCCCTATTAGATCCCTCTTCTAGTAGAGTAAGAACAGACTTTTTGACATGTATCAGGCCCTTTACTTTGTCTTTATAACTTCTAACTAAAACATGCAATTTGCTCCAAGACACAACCACCATGAGGAAAAACAGATAGGTTCCCCATCCTATGAGAAACCATGAACATTCTTGCTTTTCTTTAACAGCTTGTTCTTCATCTCCATGTCTTCATGATGGGACATGCATTCTAGACAAAAGCAGCACCTACAAGTGTGCCTGTCTGGCTGGCTATACTGGGAATCGCTGTGAAAACTGTGAGTACAGGCACTGTGTACAAGACCAGCCTCCAGGGTTGTCACTGATGCATTAATTGTAAGGAGTGTCATTGGTGTGTAGCTTTGGTCAATCATAGTGCCAGAGAATGCACTGACTTTCTTGTGGTATTTTTTAAAGACATGTTTCTTGCAGTTCATTAAGATTTCTACTCAGTCATTGGAGCTTTATGTCAATGTGTAAAAAGGTAAAACAGACTTGGAGCTCAGAAACTGCAGACAAGAAGTCTCTGTAATGGATTAACCTTATCAGACGGAGGTATCCCTGCCTGCTGTTTTCCACTATGTGCATCAGCCGTTCTCCACTGAAAACACACACCCCAGCTGAGCCTTGTGCTTAATGCTCTAGACTGAGTCAGTCATAGGAAATTCATCTTTCCCCACAGTCACCTGGAAAGTAGAATTCTGGCACCATGAATGAAAGAGACTTGGGATCAAAACAAATGAAAAAGGGTAGTCCTCACTGTACCTATAGTCATACACCTGGTTTTGTCCTGACAAATGACTTGCAAAATTACTGGATTCAAATCAGTTGTCTGTTGCAGTGATTTGCTTCTTCATGCATAAGAAAATCTTCCCCTAACAGGGCTCAAAAGAACATGAGTGATTAAGAATTTTGCAATATATGCCATGATAAAAGCTGTATCATCTATACTAGCTGAAATGAGCATTCTGCAGCACTTAAAGTCACTGAGCTAGAGCGGATCCTGGAGTATTTCAGTGATAGTGGTGAAATCCACTTGGGATCATATTTGGCCCAAGATAGAAAGCATGGCTTGCTGTATCCTGCTGTGGCATTCCTCTGGCCATAAGGCACATAATGCCTTGCCTGCTAGAAGAGTTTTCAGTTCTATGTCAGAAGAAGCAATATACACCAAACCTCACTTGAAAAACTTTCCCCTACATATGCCATTGTTAGGAGTGGATTTATATCCTGAACAACCTTCTAGTTAAAATGTAAAAGAGAGATTGTGTCTTCATCAGAATCTTTCTTTCTGTTAGGTCTTTCAGCAAAAGTGCTGTCTTGTGAGGTGGAGCCAAGGGAAATAAATTTATTTCGGCAGAAAACTGTCATAAAATAGTCACTTTGGAATATGGACTACAACTTTGGACACTGTAAGACTGACTTTTTTTCTGTCTGGTTTTCCTGCAGTAAGTCAGGTGCAATCTCATTAAAGTTAATGGATGAAAAATGGGTATAAGAGAGAAGAAAATTAGAGCCCCTTATTGTTAAGTTCATGTAGAAGCTCTGAGGTGGTGCAACAGAAGGTACCCAGAGAGATATGAGGGTTTTAAAGAAATCCAAGGGACATAGTTCAGATGAAGAGAGACTGTAGGATTATCTCATTGAGGAATAAGTTAAGGCCAAATTAAGCAAATTTAGCAATGGGTATTTCATGACAGAATCAGAATTTTTTTTTGTCCCTTACTATCTCAGTGCAGCTCTATCTTTTTGTCTGTTACCAAGTTTAATTTTAAAGATGTTGGAATCACTATTGGAATTATGGAAATCATCTTAATGAGATAAACCACAGGGAACCTATTGTTTCCTCCATTAAATTAAATTCCATCTATTTAGCAGGATGATCAACATTGGTCAAGGTGCTTTCCTGGGGTCATATTTAACCCTAATTGCTCTGTCACTTACAATTCTCAATATTAGTAAAATAATCCAAGGTACAGGTTACTTACAACTAGCAGTCTCTTTTATCTTCTATGATAGCAGCCAAGAAATTAACATTTTGTTTACAATTTGAAGGGCTAATATAGTGATTGAAAAGCTTCAACAGCATGGATTGAAATATAGGCATTTATCTTTCTGACAGCTGCTAATCTATTTCAGTCAGTTCTGTCACAGGGCAAGAAATACTTTGTATAAATATGTCTAATTTCAATCCAGAGATCATTAAAATAAAAAGTATATGAAATTGTAAAACAAATGCTAGCCTTCTACCTTCTGACCCAAAACACAATCAAGACAGATCCTGAGGATAGCAAAAAATACCTTCTGACATGCTTTGCTATCATGATATAGTAGGTAGAAAAAACTAATTCCTGTTTTAAATACTTGGGCTTCTTTCTGATCTTAAAGTGAATTTGCAGTATACCTACATACCCCTTGCAGTGACCCCTTAGCCATGCTGACATGATTGAGAGTGAGCTCAGGCTTTTCTCTTTGACTTTTGTATATTCTAATGCTGTCAGAGGCATTAGGAGCCCACAAAATCAGATAATCTTGTTCTCCTAGTATACAAATACACTGAGACAAACCAGCAACTTCATCAAAAGATGCAGGGGAAAAGTAACAAGCTGACTAGTGCACAATCTGCCTGCTAAAAACCATCCACTCCAGTCTCAGACTGTCCATGACTCTGTGAAATGTGTCAACTACTTGTTCAACTCAGACTATGAAAGGTCTTTTCCAAAGTCTCCCTGTTGAGTTGTCCTCCTGAGGATGCAGCTGTAGAGACAGTATTGCTACTACCCCATAGCAAATGCTCTTGCCTTCTGCTTGTCCTCCTCCTAGGACGGGCTGTTCTGACTCAAGAGTCCTCCCAGGGCTTGCTGGCCCCAAAGCAAGAGACCTTGACCTTATCCTGCCCAGAAATTTCCTGTTACCTTTATTTCAAACAAAGCCAGGCAAACTGGAGTTCCTACGCAAATAAGAAGAGCTTCGCTGAATGGAGAATTCAGGGCTGAGATCTGATTTCCATTTTTATTCTGTTTCTTGCTCCTGTCTGCCAAGTAGGAGAGGTTTGTTCTGCATCCTAATGAAGAGTCTAATCCAACTGACAAAACTGTATAAACTAACTCCTTGCTGTAGCTTTTGATGTTGCTAGGGCTGGCCTTACTGTGTGCCAGCAGGCCTCTGAATAAAGCTTTCAGGCCTTTCCCCACTGCTGATACAATCCTTCCATCCTTTTTGTCCCCATATATCTGTGACTTGTACTGGTTCTTAGGGATGCTCTCATCCTATCAGAGTGACTGATATCTAAGATAGGGAGGAAGCATTAAGATCTCACCAACCACACCCCACCCCCTGTTCTGCTGTGGGAGAACGGAGCCCAGCTGTCAGCTCTTGGCATAAGCTAGACAGAGTTTGAAACCCAGCAGAGCTTAGGATGAGGTGCTAGGGAGAGGTTTTGGGCACTGAACCTAGTTTTCTTACCTAACCTTGGATATGTAATGTAGAATCTTTGATTGGAATGCTTGGAAGTTTTGGGGTTTTTTTTAATTATTTTGTCAGAAAAATTCTCAGTAATAGATTTCAAGAAGTGCCATAATCACTGTGTAAGTGTATAATTATACATTATATCAGTGTATAATCACTGTGTCATTTGCAGTCACATGTATTACACCTTACCTACACTGCATTATTGCTGTGGAGAATTCAGGTATAATTAAATAGATGCCCCTGAGTCCTTTCTTGCAACTTGTTGTCCTGGAAATCAGTCCTATTCCTATTCAGCTAGGGGAAATGTTCCAAACAGAAATATGACTCTTAATTTCCCTGCTCCTGGGACTGCCATTGGTATTTATTTATTTATTGTTGTTTGTTGGGCTTTGCTTGAATTTTCCAGTGGAAAATGGCTTGTTGCAGATTTTTTTAAAGGGATAGAGTTCTTCCTTGCATGTATAAAGGTCACTTTTTTTGGATGGCTATGTCAAAGAGATGAGATTAATGCCACTCCTTCTCCACCATATTTACACTGTCTTTCCTATTGACATATGTGTATGGGATGGGAAATAACAGCCCTGCTCCTGCTGTTGAAGGACATATATACCTGGAGCTGCTAAGGAGTAGAGGCTAGTGGCCTTTTTTCACTGTTACAATCCAAAGGCTTACCTGCCTTGAGACCCACACCAAAACCTTTCACTCTGTGGCAGTTCTTGGGTTTTGAAGATCCATTAGGAGCTACAACACAGCATCACCCTTTAGTCTGTCATGCAGCAGCTCTGTAGTGTGATCACAGAAGAGCCTTAGAGGTGGCTGTTTTCCAGAACCTTCCTGGAACTGCCTCTGAGAGGCTCTGAGAGGTAATATGGAGAAGTTTTTAATAAGTCACTTCAGAGTTCAGTTCTGGTAGCATAATGCCCTCTCTTGTTTTACTGAGCTGATCAGAAGAACATTGTGATGCTGAGTAGATGTTCGCTAGGATGTTACCCATGCTTCCCCATCCTGCCTCCCAACATACTCACTGCCCTACAGTACACTCCTTCCCAGGAAAATCATGTGTTTACAAGGCAAGCTGTACTGGTTAGTGCCTAGTGCAGGAATTTGAAGGGCTTGGGTTGAGGTGGAGGTAGAGATTTCTGCTCCCAGTTTTCACTTCAGTATATTTCCTGGAGATTTCTGTCTTGGTTAGAAGGATGTTGGAACTGCTCACAGAGAAACTGCCAAACCACCATACACTATGTGTGGTGCTTTAAGATAACCTACCGTCAGTCCTGGGTTGTATTAATTCACTGAGCAATAAGCTAAAGCTGTGCAGCTTGTGTTACACAGACAGCCAAGATGCCTCCTAGGCGGACAGAAACACCTCAGAAAAAAATGATGTTGATGGCTGAGGATGGATATTGCTGCAAACATCTGAAGCAGCCAGTAAAAAACAGCTACTTGTAAATCAACCTGCAAAAAACTGGTCCCTAGGACTGGCCTTTCCCTCAGTTCCATCAGTCAGACTGTTGGATCGGGTAAGTCATGCACTCTGTGGGAGGAAGGTTCTCATACCATTTAAAAGTGTTTGATCTCATAATACTTTTATAATGTCTTGAAACTCCAGTGAGTAACTGTCACTGACAGCAAGGCTGAAAGAGACAGAACATCTGCTTTACTGACAACTCCTCTTGTTGCTTTGTTATTTCCTCAGTGTCAATTATCTAGACAATTCTTTTAGCTTTTCAGAAAGTGAAACATATCTGGTAAAACCCCATGGTATTTTGTCCAAAGCATAGCCCCAGGCATAGCCAATTTCTAAATAAATGAGAAATTGTCTCTTTCTAAATGTAATCTATCCAAGGATAGGCCTGCCATAGGAAAAGAAGTATATTTCTAACCTCCATTAAATATATTCATAGACAATCTCTATTTGCCCTCCCCGAAGCAATACTGAATTTTTTCTCAGCCTGCTAAGACATCTTAGAGATAAAACCATCCATAGGATTCTCCCTGGTAAGGCTTGCCATGTGGAAAGATGAATCAGTGTCAGGAGGACAGGTTGAACCAAGCTACATCTCAGGTATTTTTGACAGGATGGGACAAAGATACTTTTGCCTGTCATTTCACGACTGAATCACTTAGGAGGCTGAATTTTTTGAAAAGCCTCCTCTAATGCATGCCATAAACCAGCTCTTCAGCACAGAATGAGTGCCTGCAGCCCAAGAACCTGTCTGCATCACTGTCACACCCCCTCCTTTTGCAAAGGTCACAGAGTAGCGGGGCTGGAATACAGTTGTTAAGTTGCTGATGGAGCTGCTTTCTGCCTCCAAGCTGAGTGTGAGAAGATGTAACTTTTGGGTTTTTTGGAGCTAGAAGAACTGAGAGAAGGGTCCAGCGTAGATTATAGATTTGGGATCTCTGCCTGCATCAACCATTCATCACTGTTGGCCAGCTAGTCTCCCTCACCTACTTCACCTCCCTCCTAACCCTCTTCCCCATTACTGGAGGTCTAGAAAAAAAATACTCAACTTCTAAAAATACTCTAAAATAGTTTAGAAAAAAACATTGGTATTGTGAACCAATGAGTGAAGACTGCGCCTCTTCTTAGAATTCCACAAATCACCTCAGAATAAAAGGACTTAAATCTCTATCTCCAGTTCCCAAAGCTGGTATGTTACATTAAACTATTCTGTGATTTCTACCCTTAAACTTCCTGAACTACCCTGTCAGATAACCCTCACACAAGTTCCAAAACAATAAATAAAGTTAGTAACAGTGCCCACCAAAACCATCCCCACCCCGCAAGAATAAAACATAGCCACACCACTAAAATCTGATTGAACAGAAAACATATCCCACTATCAACAGCAGCCACCCCAAATGATCAGTATTCAGTAAACTCCCCCAATAACTACCTCCAAGAACTAAAACAAGTCCCACACCATAACAATTCCAAGTCTCTGTAAAGGATCTGCCACTAAAGACAAAGAATAAACATAATCCACTCACATTCCACCCAAATAAACCATAAACATCACCAAAGACATAAAGGAGACCCCCAAACTCAAAAGCCACCCGCACCCTGCAATAGACACCAACACCAAATCAACCTCTTCAGAATACAGTGATGGGTTAGATGCAACTGCTAAACCTCCCAAAACAAAGCACAACCCTAATAAAAGTAAAAAATAGGTCACAATTGTTCCTGCTTGGTCTCTCTCCAGTGTCTATGGCTTGAAAACACATTGTTGTAAGGTTCAATTGCAGGAACTCTTCCAAAATAAAACTTTTCTTTTTCTTTCTTCCCCCTCCTACCCTTCTGTTCCTCTCTAAGACTGCTAATACACTGTACCTCTGAGGTGCAAGCATACAGACTGCAGCTCTTGCAGTGCTTTGGGGTTACCTTAAAACTACTTTGAAAGTTTGCTGAAATAATCAGCATTCTTCAATACTTACAGTTTTGTTCTTTCCCTTCCCCGTCCCCCCAAGTTCATTAAAAGGCTTTGTTCTGCATTGAGGATTTTACACACAAACATGTCTGAGGCATCCACCTTACACACTTCCCTTCATGGGAATAATTTCTTTGTCTTCCATGCTGTTTGCTGATGATGCAAAACACTGCCAAAGCAGAATGGCCCCAGGAGGCAGGAATTATGACAAAATTGACCAGGCAGAATCCCACTTGTTCTTTCTTATGACTTCCACTTTCCACTTTGGTTTCTTCAAGAGCTCAGAAACTGCATTTCACAGCCAATCAAACTGCCCTGCTACTTCCTTAGTACTCTTCTGCTTTTCAGTTCCCTTCATTTCCTTTTCCCTATACTCTCATCTCAATGCTTGGTAATTTCTATCTCTTTTTCTAAAATGGGCAATGCCAGATCTTCTTTCCTATATGAAATTTAGCTCAGATCCCTGCAAAAGGCTGAATGAAATATTCTGTCAGCTATTCCAGGGTGAATCTATATCATTAAATATTGTTCTCTTGTTTCAGTTAATGTGCATAGGAAACTTTCTGTCACAGCAATATGCATTTGTTTTGAGTGCCTTTTTCATCCATTATTGCCTGGGCTTATCCCTGTTTATTTGGAAAGATGACATCTCCACAATGAAATACCTCAGGATTATTTACTCTCATTTGTAATTTGATATGATAATGAGCCTATCCACTTCTTTCTTGCCCTATAATCTTCCCTGTGAGCAGACAGTGCTCTCCCCTGCAGGATGATATTGTGATTTTTTCCAAGGGACACATTAGGGAACTTATGATAAATATTAGTTCTTGCTACTGATAGAGAAAATGAATGTTGAGGATTGTTAGGATTTCACTCCAGTATCCCATGCACAAACAGCTCCAGTTGTATAATTAAATAGGCCATCCAAGTACTGGAAAGGTTGTATCCAGAGACACAGCTTTCTAAGGGCTAAGAACTACGCTGATAAAGATCAAGTGGCTAATTGTAAGCAACAGCCTCCAAATTGCCTCCGGATGAATAAATCACAGTGAGTGATCCAAGCATATTTTCTTATGGATACAGTCTCATTCACAGGGGCAGGGAGCTAGAAAACATCAGGGGCCACTACCAATTGGCTGGAAGGGAATGAAAAGATTCGGATTTCAGTAGGGATTACATCATAATTTTGTGTAATTATTCCTAGCAGGTGGAACTACTGCAAAAGCAAAGAGGCCCAGAGAGCAGGACTGGAAACCTACTCTCTGGTTCTTGGAGGTGGTTGATCAGCTGCTTGTGTTATGATTTCCTTTGACATTTCCAAGGTTAATGTGAGGACTGGCAAAATGCAACAGTGAGAGGCAATTTGAACTTCCAGGACTCTTTAATGAGTGAAAAATTAAGGCCAAAGACCTTTATAAAGAATAGCGGTCCTAGCACTTCTGCATGAGCTGAGGCTGGAGCTGGGCATGGAACTGGGAGGATGTGTCCTGGGACAAGAGGCATGAAGGAGGTTAGAGTGTTTCCTCTCTTTTGAAACACAAGTGACTGAGGACAGATATCATTTATCAAAAATCGTCCCTTGCCAGCAACCTCAGTTGAGCCTACTATAATGCATGGGCATACTTTTGGGGAATAATTATAAGTAATAATAATTGTAAGTAATAATTACTCCTTCAGGACTTGTATTTGATACCGAAGGCAAGTTCCTGAAGGATATTGACTGTTTTAGCTATTCCATTCACCATGACATGAGCACTTTTGTGGAGCTTAGCCTGGCTAAGTGCTTGTGATAACACAGAGGCTCGAGGTACCTGAGGTTCCTGTCTAGATCCTCACCCACTCATTGCTGAGTCTGTGGTGACAGGCATATCCAAGTAGAGCAAAGCTCCTTTGATATGTGGCTGTAGCTGTTCAGAAAACACTGCCATCACTGTGAACACCTTTTTATCACATTTTTTCCCATGCCTATTCATGTACATAATCTACTGTGGTGTTTCCAAGCATTTGCTCTCTGCTATGAGAGTCTTGCTTTAAAAAAATTAATTTTCAATCCAAACTTCAGCACTCTTGGCTTTTCTTGTTCACCCCCTTCTAATTTCTGGTTCTAAAAGTTGCAACCACATTCTTTTTCACGTAAAGTGCAGAGCCTATCATCTCAAAAAAGTAAAAGTTTTGAGTAGAACCAAAGAAGACAACCGAGCATTCTAGTCATCACCAGCCCCCTCAGACACAGCCCATGTAAACACACACCACCCCCAGAAAGCATTTTCTTCAGAGTCCTGACCAAGACCACCTGTCCTCCAAAGCTGTTCAGCTCCCAGCAGTCTGTTCTGCTGTGGGGAAGAATGAAGATCACATTGCAAAGATAATGCTATCGAGCCTCTCTGGCTTCCATTAACATCTAGCTCTTGCCAGAATCTGGAGCAGAACAGCTGGGCTCCTTCGTGTGGCTTCTTAGTCATCAGTGCTCTCCAGTGTAGGAGAGGTGGGATATTCAGGGAGGTGGTGAAGGAATGTTACTTTCCTTATGCTGGATCCTGCAGGGTTTGCTCCATTTATTCAGGAGATGTTGAGCTGACAGTTGTTCTTGAGAACAGCATCAGAAGATGCCAGGCTCTTTCCTGAGTCTATATACCATCACTGTGAATTGAATTCCTTGTAGGAACAAAGCCTATGCTGAAACAATTGTAGGCTTAGAGAGAGTGTCAGCAGTGTCACAGAGAGGACATTCCCACCACAGTTTACACAGTTTGCTCTCTGAGGCACTACAGGACCTCCCGAATCCTATGTTGCTATTGGCAGACTTGATATGCCCATGATCCCAGCATGCAGAGAGCCTTGAAGGCAAACAGTAGCCAGAGAAGAACACTGGGGGGGGGGACTCCTAAAGTATCAGTCTGGAGTCAGGGTTCCTGCCTTATAGTGTGTGGCCTAATACAAGAAGGTCTCTCATGAGCAGAGAAGAGTGCAGAGCCATGGCCTCCAGGAATCCCTCACCTCATTCTCTCTTGGAGTATTTAGCCATTCTAAAAATATTTTGACAGCCAATGTCCTTATGCTTTCGGCTAAAGTTAGTCTTTGTGGGCTTATGTGTTAGGCATTAACCATCTCCGGCTGCTATGCCAAGCTGCAAAAGGAGGATGTTTCTGGAGAACCATCTGAGTCCTCCCCCATGGCAGTTCTTCTCTTCCAGAAAACCTTGTGAGAACCTGGGGCATCCTCATCTTGTGAGGGATGCTGGGGAGAGAAGGGATAAGCACAGGAATAAATGGTATCTGAGATTTACTTGGACGATCAGCTCATGGCCCAAGATTAGGAAATAAGCTCTGTTATGAGTGAAGACTACAGATTCTGTAAGTCTTTATTCAGAAGAGCTCTTTACACATGGGGCTTTGCAAAGGGAATCACAATACCCAGCACTAGCTGCTGAGCTGCTTGTGGCTGGGGCCCTCCTTAACTCCCATGCTTTGTGTTCAGGCACTCTGAACTATCTGCTCTCATACGGCTCCATCACCTTTGGACAAAACCCTGCTGCTGAGAATTGCATGTAGATTACTAAATGGTATAATTACTGCTGATTTCCGCACAAAGTCAGGCCAGTTTAAGTGTAAATGTAGTAAGAATGTCAGGAGATGACAGGACTGTTCTAGCTCTGTCAGTCACTCACTGCTTGCCTTCAGGTTACTCACTTGATAACTCCATGCTGTAGCTTCCTCAGCAGTAAAATGCAGATATGTTAATTTTATAAAAAATTTTGTAAAAACAGGTATTACTATCATGTAACGACATTCATATAATCAGGCTATCCCTCTAAACAAAACTTAAACCAAAGAAAAGAATTTTATCAAATCAGACTTACAGTCAAAACAGCAAACATGATGGGATTTACTGCTATTGACTTTAGCAGGCTCAGCTGTAGGCAGCCTTTGCAAATATCAGTGAGCTGTATGAAGTGTATGTAGGTGGAGCTGGCTGGGAATTTTCTGTTAGAATGGTTTCATAGCAATTTCATTAAAAAAATAGCATTTTCAAAGAAATTTGTATTTTCTGCTGGATTCTTCCTTTAATTTTTGGTTTCTTAATCACAGAGACAAAGAAAAAGTCACTTCCACATACTCTGCATGTTGTGCTCCCTTCATCAACAGAATCCTGCAGCCATGTTTCTCAGGTTTCTGGGTCCTCTAGCTCCAGAGCACTTGTTGGCCACTGCTGTAAAACCATGAACATCCACAGCTCAGACCCAAAATCCTGATGCTCAAGATCTCTGTGCAAGCGTTTTTCTGGCTCAGGGGCTGCTGTGACTTTTAGCACCATGAAGGGTAATGACAGCACCCACTGGGGAACAGAATGTAATCTAGGCTTCCTCCAGAAAAAATGTCCTCTTTTTGACGGTAGTTATTTAAATTTCTTCAGTTTCAGTCTATCAGTCATCCTCTGACAGTCATTAGACTGGTTTGGGTAGCATGGTGGCCCCAGGGGTTCCAATTTAAGTCCATAACTCTCTCTTTTTCTGTAGAAAGATGCTAGGATTTGTAACAGCAGAAGCTACTCTGACTTCCCTGCTAGTTACTAAGTGCAGTTTCTATGATCATTTTCAGTGTTTAGCCTCCACTGAGCACACCAGCACAGCTTATGCAAAAGCAACATTACAAGCACCTAGTATATCTCTGTGGCCCCCAACACAAGAAGGATATGGATCTGTTGGAACAAGTCCAGAGGAGGGCCAGGAAGATCATCAGAGGGCTGGAGCACCTCTCCTATGAGAACAGGCTGAGAGAGCTGGGGTTGTTCAGCCTGGAGAGAAGGCTCTGGGACAATCTTAAAGAAGCTTTCCAGTACCTGAAGGGAACTACAAGAGATCTGGAGAGAGACTTTTCACAAGGGCACATAATGATAGGACAAGGGAGAATGGCTTTAAGCAGAAGGAAGGTAGATTTAGGTTAGATATCAAGAAGGAATTCTTTGCTGTGAGGGTGGTGAGGCACGGGCACAGACTGACCAGAGAAGCTGTGGATGCCCCATCCTTGGAAGTGTTCAAGGCCAGAATGGATGGGATCAGTCTGAGCAACCTGGTCTAATGGAAGCTTCCCTGCCCATGGCAGGGAGGTTGGAACTAGATAATCTTTAAGATCCCTTCCAACCCAAACCATACAATGATTCTATAGAAAATGTTCAGAGCTATACTACACAGGCAAAATGTGCTATATACATTAGCACGTGTCTGCCTGAAAGCCAAACTCTGACTTGGGAATATGCAAGTAACAATATTAAAAAATTTTGTAAACAAATTAATTAAGAACAAAGTTCCATGCAAGCTCTTACACCTAATTTCAGGAAGGGACAAAAAGGGAAATATAAACTTTTTATTAGTACCAGCATTGAGAAATGAGATTTATTTCAGACATGCAATATATTATTGAAAGGTTGTGCAGAATATAGAGATAATAAATTATATGTATGAGGAGTTATATATTATTTAACAAAGTCAGTGAGAGGAAGGCAGCAGAAAAAAATAGTATTCATTTAATGAAGCGACTCTGGGACAAAAGCAAATGATAATTCCATCAGGCATGATTTGAAGGATATTGGAGAGAGAAAAGTGCAGCTCAGGAGATAATTTAATTTATCTCACTGGTGATAAAATGAGCCCAAAGACTATTTCTAATTGGAAGATAATTCTGATCTGAGGAATGTCTCTTACATATAATTTAAAAGAGAAAGGTATTTGTACTGCTATTATTAATTATAGAATTTTTTTACTTAAAAATTCAGGAACTTACTGTTTCTCTAGTCAAGTTTTTCTCAGATTGAGGAAAGTTATCCATGAAATGTGAAGTCATTTTAATGTTTCATATGGGACAGAAATTGTTGTCTTTTTCCCAAGACACCAAAGTAAGAAGCAAGAAGTATAGTAAGTTTTATCAGGAATGTGTGAGTTTGTGATATAAACACTTGAGGCAGCTCTGGTTTTTATTATCTAACAGCTGGGCTGTCACAACTGAGCATTTCTGCCAGAGGAGCCTGTTACTACCCTCTCATATACCTTCCTACCTTGCTCTCTTATGAATTGCACAGAGCTGTATCAAGCCAAAATTCACCTCAAACCCTAAAGTGGCGAGGGCTACCTACATGTCTATATAGATTATTTGTGGAACTTCCCAGGAACAACACTGTGTAGCAAAATAATGAAAAAAATTAAAACAAACAAACCGCTCCACTCATGATGTGTTTGCGGTTTGCCCTGTTTCCTAAAAAGTCTGTTCTGTATTTTTTTAGCTAGAGTTTCAGTTTGCAAATTATAAGACTCATATAATTTCTACTTACATCCTACTAAGCCTTTCCAACATTTGTCAAGGAGACTTTTATAAATTGGTTTTTTGAGTAAGAATTATCCTGTTCTTAATTTTATCCTGCTTGAATATACTTCTTTGTCCTCATTTAAACATTTTAATGTATCCTTTCTCTTTTTCAATCATTTTACTTTTTCAATCATTATATTTAAATATATTATATTTAACTTTTGTATGAGCAGGGTAGTCATTCTTAGGTCTTAATCACTCTCAGCATTATTTTTCCCTAACATTAGTTTCACCTTTCTAGATATAAATTCACCAGGATCTTTGTAGATCTGATGACATCCTGACAGGAAGTTTAGGATCATCCTGACCCTCATGGAGTCTCTGGGATGCTCAGATGTTTTTTGACAGAACTTGAATGAATGTCTTTCATATTTGGCTGTCTATTACCACCTCATAGTAGAATTCTGTAGACACCTAGTCCATTTTCTCAGTTCCTGGTGGGTTTGGTTCAAGAGGAAGGTGCAGAGGTCAAGCACTCGACACAAGTCCAACTTGTCCCAAAGGCAGGAAGCCGGAGTCAGAGGGCAGTAGGAATGTTGTTTGATTTTTTTTATTTTTATTTTTTCATGTGGAGTAGAGCGGTCTAACTAGTGGCCTAGGAGTGGTTCAAGCTCATGGAATGCTCCTGGCCAGCTCAGCACCTGCTTCCCAGGGAAGTGCTGTCCAAACAGCTGATAGCTCTGTCTGTGCTGTAGCAGTCAGGGTAGCCCAAGCACAGGTACAGCTGGGGGTGGATACAAGCTGTGATGGGAACAGCTGGAGGTGAGTGAGAGCTGTGAGGGGGATCCAGCCCTCTCTACTGGACCATGCACAGAAGAAGGATTGAAATACTCAGTAAATGCCAGGATATGTTCCATCCTGCCTAAGCAAGGGAATCTGAAAGCATACCAAATACCTTAGCTTAGAAACTGAAGAGAAGTGGGTCAGATCATGTGGCTGGATTTTATGACTAATGTGTATCCAAAGGGCAGAGCTAGGTATGAATGACATTTACAAAACGTTCTTTTCCTTTCTTTTTGACTTCTGAGAAATGTCTGTTGGAGAGGTGGATTTAGTTTTATACCAGGAGAGAATGTTGAAAGACTTCAATAAAATATCTCAAAGAAAGAAGGGTGTCTGAAAATTCAATGGAATACACTGCCCATTCTGAAAGATGTAAGAACCAGTCAAATTCAAACTTGATGGGAAGCTATCCACAAAAAAATAAGATCATTTGGACAAAACACATGGGGGCTAGGATTCCCTTCATAAAAACTCTTTAAAACTCCATTGCCTGAAGTGTTCACATGTAGAGGGAAAAGGTGCAAAAGAACTCCCTGAAACACATTAAGTGAAAGGGATAAAAGGCAAGTCAAACTGAAGAAGAAAAAACCTATAGAGCTCAGAAGCAGAAGAAGCAGGTACTGGTGTAACTGTATGAGACTTTCAGACTAGATAATATCGCTGAAAACAAGAGAGCTCAGCTGTGCAACTGAGATGCAGGGAACATCTCAAGATTCAAAACCAGATTTAATTTGTAGAGAGAAAGAATGAGCTTACAAAATGATCCATAGGAAAAAAAAATAATGGAGTTCTCTGTCTCCAGTGGCAAATTCATCCCTGTGTTACAAGAGAATAGATAACCAGAAACTAAAGGCATAGTAACAAAATGGACACATCTATTAAAAATGGTAAGGTGTTTTGCCATCAGAGAAACCCTACAGTGGCTCTGTGACACAATTCGGTATGAGCTAATGCTTGTAATATCCCTGTGATGAAAGGGGTGCTCTCATTTGCCGTGTTCAGCAGATGAAGCACATACCTATGAGCACATTTTTTTAGCTAATGTTAGAGGTCATGAGCTTCTGCCTCCATGTCCTCTGCTCTAGGCCATAGTTCACTACTAAATGAATCTGTGTATGAAATACTGAATTTATATTATAAATAAAACCAGAGTTGTTCCAGCTGGCTCACAGGGGCA
>VWYI01036647.1:131189-162736 GCA_013399455.1 Anthoscopus minutus | reverse complement strand
GGAAGCTCAAAATGCTTCTTATTGCCAAAGTTTTGCAAAATGGCGGTAGGCATATTAAAACATGCAACATTTCTAAGATGTGTCATACAAAAATGCTTCTGAAATTTCAAAGTTCATAGAACAGTTGTTTGGTTTTGCATTAAAAAACAGTCTACAACATTTGGTACGCATTTTCCAAACTTTGACAAATNCTACAACATTTGGTACGCATTTTCCAAACTTTGACAAATTTCACAAAACTCAAAATAAAATGTGAAAGCCTCGAATTCTGAAGTTTTCAAATTATGTTAATGTTTTACTCAGTCCTAGGAAAAAAAATGAAAGTATTAAAATGTGGAAAACAAGTGAACAAAAGAGTAAGCAACAGAAAATAATTTAAAATGTACTAGTATTTTGTAATAACACTTATAATTAAAAACCATCTATTTTGCAGTAGGAGTTTTAGCCATAGCATTTTTTCTCAGTTCTGGTCAGTAGACATTTATTCACAGATGAACATTCACAGGTAAACATTCATTTGCTGTATAAATGTGCATAACCAGGTTTTGGATATGCATATGGGGTAATTTCAGCAGTAAATTTTAATCTGTGGGTCAAATATGTTCTTTGAGGTTTTTTTCTACATGGGAAAACAGGGAGGAGTGTGTAGGGCTGACAGACAAGTAATCACTTCAGTTCATGTCCTAGGGCATGGGGTGTTATGTCAAAATTTCTAGTGCTGTGCTACATCATTTTTATTTCTCTTTTGCCCATGGACATCTTTCTATAAGAAAGCAAATTCTCTTATGAGATTTTTTTCCAATGATATCAGCAGAACTATTAAGATGTAACGAAGGTAAAAATAGGATTCAGGAAATGCAAGATTATCAATAACCTCTTTGTTTATTTCTACTTCTGAACACCTTTTAAATGCATTTGCTGAATGCAAGTTTTCCTGTTGCCCATCACATCTCCTCTGCAGTCAGACTGCACTGCCCTGGCTGTTACAGAGTTTAGCAGAAAACTTACAAAAATTCTTACCTGAGCACATTTGGGTTTACACTACTGTGCAGTGCCTGTCGAACGCTTTTATAGAGGAGAACAGAAAGCCAAGCTCCTACACAGCTCACAAAGAGTATCAAATGGGATGTTCAACTGCAGTTGAGTAGCTAATTCCTTTTTATTTCACAGGAACTAGGTACCCCCCACTTTTGAAAATCCCACGAGGCACCTACAACAGTGTTTAGGTATTCTTAAAATTTTACCTTCAACTTCAGAAAACTTGACAAGTCAAACACACCAAACAAAAATTTAATGGTCATGACTATGGTTTTCACAACACAGTATCAAACACATGGTACCTACACAGACACAAATTTTTTCTAAGACTACTTATGTTAATATGTAAGCTATAAAGTTCACATACCCTCTGCTTCATCCAAATTTATTTTCTGACATTTTTTTTTCCCAATCTTTGCAATAGAGTCTTCTCTCTTTGACAGCCGGACTTCCCTAGCATTTTTTCCATTTTCGCCTTTCATTTTGATAGAATTAGACTTTCCTAGAGTTCTTCCCTCTCCCTGCATTAGAAGGAAAGTTAAGGTACTACTTACATTCAGACTCTATCATTGTATACATAATATGGTCTAAAGGAATGACGGAAGTTATTTTGGAAACACATCTCTCGAACAACAAATGCTTTAGTCTAGTCTTGATTATGGCAAAGAACATTTGCCATAGCAGGTCCCAAAAATGTAGAAATAAATATAATACTGTTTACTCTGAAGAATTCACGTAACAGAAAGGGTCTTTGAACTACAGAGTAGCTCAATAATTTTCAAACATAGATAAGCCAATGAGACACGAAACAACAAAAACAACACAGTGAAAGAGCTAACTGATTCATCATGAAGACAAAGTTCTTCACAAATAAATGCTGTTGACAGTGAAAAAATATCAGACAGATTACAGCTATATTCAATCCAGTTACATAATTTGGCCAATTCAAAATCATGTGTGAATGCAGCCTTTGATATAGAATTCTAGAAGGAAACAGAAGATGATCTAATGGAGAAAAATCGTTGCAGAAGACTTACAGTAGATCCTTGACTTCTTGAAGATACAGTTGCAGTCTGTTTTACTAATATGCCTCTTTGTTTCTCTGTAAACATGGAACATAAATATACTTTCTGTAACTACCAATTTATAATTCCCCAAGGAAGCAAGATTTAAGGGACAATGATGGACACAACAGCTTTCTGCTTTAAAATTGCTCTAATATGTAGTCAGAAAATAAAGAGTGAGCACAGTTGACAAACCAGATACTTTTCAATAAAAACCTACCAGAATCTCCCTCTCATTTTCAGACTTTCCTTCCTTGCACTGGCATTACTTTTAAAATTAAAAGATGCTGAAGTTTCACTGACATACTAAATTTTCAGTGGCTTTTGATCAAATAATCCTAAAATCTGGTAATTCAGTTCACAATTCTCAAAATTATAATTTAAGAAAGAAAAATAAAATCAGTAGAAAAGACCATTGGAAGACCATGTTGAATCTTTTCCATCCTGTTTCAAGCATCAGTTATTTGTAGACAGTGCTGTATCCTCCTTGCCATCTTCTAAGTAACCAAAAGGTTCCTTCAAATTAAATCTGCCTACAGCAAATACAGTAACACAGAATCATAGCCCTCTTTCACTGGTACATTGCCACAAAACCCCGCTTCCAGAATGATCCTCTATGATTTAGGCTTTTACAGCTGCTGGCAGCACACCGGATTTAGGCTTTACTTGTAATCCTTAAACTAATTATCTATGAGAATATTTAGATTGAAAACTTTTCTCAAAATAACAATTGATTCTGTTGGTTAGAAAAATGACAAATCTGATTCTCCTTATTAAATACCTCCAATCTTTATAATCCCAATTCTTCCTCAAAGAGGATCTCTCTCTAAGTCTATTTAATTTAACCATATCTAATCTAGTTTTTGAAAATAAGCGCTCAATACCTCTAAAAAGGTCTCAAACCAAACCTTTACTCTCAAGGCTGCTTACAATAATCTAGAGTGTTAATTGTGCCAAGAGACTGTCAACTGTTTAGCTGATAAATTTTTATTTTTCCAATTACATTGCCCAGGGTAATCATGAGTTCTATCCTTTTTGGTGTTAGAACTCATCACTTAAAACTGGAGAGGTAGGGTCTGCTACTTTCTCATGCTTAAGAAGTATGTTATGATAGCCGAATATATAGCTGCTGTAGACACTGCATCTGTTTTCCTTATACAGAATGTTCCTAACTGAATAATTGCCAAATGCACAGAAGATATTTGGCACATTATTCTCATTATTATTACAGGGCGCGATGTTCCTAAGTCTGTGTGTGGATCTGTGGCTAGAGCAAACAAAAAATTCAAATACTACTACTGCAAAATTTCTTTCAGCAACAGTAAAAGTACTTGCTATCAAGATTAATCTTCAATCTTCAGAAACTGCACTGCTTTTTAGTTAAAAAGAATATATGCCACATGTGATATATCTAAATTTAATCATATTTACTTCACCTTCACATCAATAGGAAAAACTAACCATAGTCACGATTTATAACACTGACTTGGAACCATAAACAAAAGCTTTTATACAAACTTACCTCTACCCTTTGATGGTTCTTTTTCCTCTAGAACAACCCGTTGACCATCCAGATTAGATATAGGGACACCAAGATCAAGTGGTTCCTGCTCACCACTCTAAAGTCGGATCACAGTTTGTATGTAATAGAGAAAAAGCTGTTTTCAGAACAAATTTATGCACTCTGACATTTTTGAAAGAAAACTAACAAAGAATTTTTATGCTTCAGAGTAGCTTCAGTATATCCTTCTAAAAATGTTTATTCCAGTGCTGTAAAACTACCTTAATTTCAATGAGTGTAACCCTATTCTGTAAGAAGAATGGTATTTGGGGAAAAAAAGATACACGGAGAAAAAATGAAATCACCCAATTTGTGTGTTGATATACTCTAGCAGCATTAGTGTGTATGTTCAGCAAATCATGCTTTTCAGAGGACATTTAAGATGATTTTTTATTCTAAATTGATGGTATTTCATTAATTTTGTAATTTCATTAAATGAAGTTACCTTAATACCGACATGTTTTTTAGTTATCTTAAAATCTTGGACTGGCTCAGCTAAAACAGCGTACATACTAGAAATACCACAAAATTAACTTTACATTCCCAGGTATTCCAGCACAATAGAGAAGGGAACAGCCAAGACTTCAGTAGTAGAGATGTTGAATCAGTCTGCTTTCACAAAAAAATTTCTGCAAGGGGATTTGTGGCAACTTTCATGATTCCCAGGATAATGGAACAAAAGCTTTAATCCAGCCAACTTTCCCTGGCTAATAATGAGAATTGAGTTCTGGAAGAAGCAAAGTTCAGGCTTGCTTATTTAGGATGTTGGATTTATTCTGAACAGAATATAAAACAGACGTAGACTAAATATNTAGGATGTTGGATTTATTCTGAACAGAATATAAAACAGACATAGACTAAATATTTGAGGCAACTACTATTAAGCATAATGGTTATAACTACAATGCATTTTACCTCAAAATGCAGCTATAGATATTTAAATGCCTAATTCTCAGGAGAGGAACCATTCCAGGACTATCATACAATCTTCTCCAGACAGAAAATATTGCTGCTTGAATTACATCAAAGAATACTTACTAGTCTTGCCACAAGTTCATTAAGATTTAAACCATATTTTGCAACAACAGGCCTTAAGACCTCTGTTACTGGCTTGGTGGGTTTTGCTTTCAGACCAACTGATCGATTAATAGGAACAAGATCCAGCCTGAAACACAGCAATTGTAACATTAAGTGCAAAATATTCCAGTATATGAAGTAAACAGAGGTTTGTAAAACCCAACAGACTGCAGCAAAGTTATACCAATTTACAGCTAGTAACTAGCTGGAACTGAAGTAGCATGAATCTATGCTAAATTGTAGCAACAAAAAGTTTATTATCTTATTTCTTTATTATGTTTTGTTTATTATTATTATTTTTATATTTAACACAAATAAAAATTGTACTGTTTCAGTCACCAGAGCTGTGTGAAGGCCTGAGCCAGTCTATTTCAGACCAAGGAAAAGCATTCCACAGCACTTCCATATTTACAGGCAGACTACTCAGTTTGGTCCAGGAGTCCTTCCAAAGTGACCCCATACCTGGACCATAGACTTAGATGCAAGAAAAATATTTCTTCTCAGTTCAACAAGACAGACTTACAACTTCTTAAGCAATTACACAAGATGGATTTAGACAAGTATTTTCATTTTTGAGCAGTCTAACAAACACAGTGGAATTCCAGACAATGCTACTTCTTTAGGGCTGGTGCCATCATATGATGAAATATTGGTATAAGAGAAACTTATATACCAAAGCTGAAAAAGTAATTAACTTAGAATTTACAGGCTAAAGACAGCTCTCTTCTGAGCCTATTTTACAATTTTGCATTATTAAAACAACAAAAAAATAATGAAATACAAAAAATTTTAAAAAATTAAACCCAAACAACTAATTCATTAGCATTTATTTCCCTGCACAGAGCTGTGCCTAACTTTAGTTTGGTTATTTTTAACACTCTTCATCTGTGCCCTGAATCCTCCATAAGCCTCATTTGATTGAAATGGTAGTACAGTATGAAATCAAGGACAAGCTTATTACTAACAAAACAATCAGAAGAAATGTACATCATATTACAATTATCAGTAATTTTGTCAGTCACAATTAAATACAAAACTCATGTTTTATCTCACAAAAATTACTTAAATATAAGATGTTTAGTCATATTGACTTTTCTGTTCCACAGGAAGCCAGAATAACTGAAACTTTGTCTTTCATATTTTCTTTGAATTCAGTTACTAAACTGAAATTATCAGTTTTAATCATTAGCTGGTAATTGATACAGAAGTGGCAAACCAGGAGGTAACTAAGTATAGTCACGCAGTGTTTCTCCTTTGTCTGAAAATGTTCCAAATATTTGACTATTTGCTTACATAGCATCTACCCAGAGAAGGGAATAATGTAGAACATTTCTACATTTTAATTAACATACAAATAACATATGGTACTGCCTACTTAAAGTTCCTTTTTAACTTGGAGACTCAACAAGCTCACACCTAATAAAAGACTGTTTAATCTCAATTTCAAAATTGAATATGCTTTGGGGTATTTATTAACCTGAAGTACCTTTAAATAGAAACTAGCCCAGCTTCCTAAGGAAAATAATATAGAGCCAAAATAAGGAACGCCTGACAAAATAAACTTCATTCACTTTGAAATTCCAGGTCAGTAATTTAATACATTTTATTTCAATACTTTTTCCTAAAACAATTATTGGATTTATTTTGGAAAAAAATACAAATATTATTTTGAAAAAAGCACATGCTATCAAATATATTACATAAAACTAAATATATCATGTACTGCATTATATTATATCCATACTAATAATATAACATTGACTTGTTTAAGATTCAGGCTTCATCAGATGAATTTTATTTATACAATTAGTCTTACTATCATTTTCCAGGTGGGCATATAATTACAGATATAACTGAATGGGAATGTCATCAATAAATAGATCATTTAATTTTAAGACACAGAAACTCATAGTTCAATTTTCATATCTTTCTTGTGCTTCTCCAACCTACCAAACATGTCTCTTTCTGATGTGGAAGGTCTCTGGACCCAGACATTTGTCCACAGCTGACTCAGCTTGAACAATTTGACATCATAATAATGTTTAAATGTCCCTAAACTGGAACACTGGCATCAAAATCCCATAAAGCCCCCTCCTGCAGCTGCACAGCCTCCTGTTCCACTGCACAGGTAACTGGCAACATATCCTTTACTGCACTTACAAAACATAAAATGGAAATCAGGGTGGGAAAGGCCAGAGGAAGACATTATTTTTGACTCTTACCGAAATAAAGTGCGTTTTTCTAAGCGCAGGTCCCGAGACTCCAGGATACTGCTGTCTTGGTGCAACACCAGGGGCTGCAGAACAGGCCAGGGATAAATGAACAGAGAGCAAGTTCATTTTAAACTATGTAAAAAACAGCAGCTTTGTTGTTAATTTTTTTTAAGGTTACTCAGAATATTTTAATATAGGCTGCACACATAATAGTGACTGTTCCTTTACAATATGGAGCACGATTAAAGCATGTTTTCTCATGGCTAAGTGTGAAACAATGACCAAAATTCAATTTCCACTGGAGTCAGCAGGTGTTCAGGTACTTGGTTTTTTAAAACAAACCTAGGCTCTTCAACTTACATACAGTACACAGAATAATGCATTAGAAAATACAGCCAGCTAACAGTCTTTTAAAGCTTTAAAAGAAAAAGCCCATAACTATGAACATTCATTGATTTTTGCCACCATAATAATCTAGATGGATCAAAAGCATGAACTTAAGAGAATAAATACTTCATGCCCATAGCTTCTCTTTGAGCTGGAGATATTTCTGTTGGACTAAGAGCCACCACATACCCTGCAGCATCCACACAGATTGTTGTCTTGGAAATTTTCCTCAATATTAAAACCTGTATGTCATTTCTAGCATTGATGCACCCCATTCATCTTTGAACTGAATGTCACTATGTTTTTGGGTTTTAATGCAGTAGCATCTACTACCAGACATTCATTTTCCTTGTGGATAATTCAATTCTCCTTCAATTAACCAGCACTGCCAGTATAAAGCTATGGGCAGAACTAGGAGATGCTTGTCAGTATGGAGAGAACAGAACTCCTTAGCTGTAAAATGGGGATGAAAATGCTTCCAGAAAAGCCCAGGAGTATGCAGTACCTTATCACCTCCAACTAGAAACAGGTCCACTGCAGCTATGTTGATGCCATGTTTCTCACAGACCCCAGAGAGCACCTCTTTGATGGAGAACCCAGATTTCACAGCCATTTTGCTTGATGAACCATCCGGAAGATTTACACAGCAGTATTTGGGGGATTTGTCTTTATCTGGTACAAATGCAGGCAATCTTGAGGTTTCAGACTTGAAAAAGAAAGGTCAATGCCCAATGGGAAAATTAGGACTGGGTATAAAGAGTCTGCACAGATCAAACCAAGCCAAGAACAATCCTTTCTACCATGCTTTAGAAATCCTTCCAAATAACACAAATATCAGATAAATTAAAATCCTAAAAGTTTAGATAAAGATCTCAATACTGCACAAATCTAAATTTATTTCTAGGACAGATTAAGTTTTACACAGTGAGTGTGTAAAACAGTTACAAGATTTACTAAAGAACTCCTACATGAAAAGTACAAAAGTAAATACAATCTTATTGACCATCCAAATAGTTAAATGTTTGTGCTCAATAATGTCCAGCTGATGTAAAAATTACCATTGGCACCCTATGAATCAACATTTAAATGAAGAGGAATGCCTTTAAACATCAGGTTCCTCAATCTTTCCTCTCAAAATTTCCTCTTCTTTCAACATAATATGAATTCTATCCACAAATACACCACAGAAAAATTAAAATTTTAAAAATATTTGCTTCATGACCATTAACTGTTTTTATTAAATGGAATTAGGACTACAATGTTATGGGGTAGGCACTATCCTTTATTCTAGAGTAACAGTAGTATAGTACCACTACTACTGAATATCAAGTGTCTTTGAAAACTGGACAAAAATCTCATATAACTTAAAAAGACACTAAAAAATATTGGTTTTGACAGCCTTTTTGGGTGCTTATCATGCTTTTTCTCTTTAACTTGGTGCTTCTCAATTTAAATCATAGTAACTTTCTCACTTAAATCAGGTGGGAGTGGGAGAGAAATGAGGGGTTGTTGCTTTAGCAAGGCTTTGCATTTTCTATTTTTTAAGACAAGACTTTTCTGCAACAGAAATAAACATGACTTCACCATGCTTGTTTCCCTGATCAATATTTTTAGCACAGGTAAAATTACACAGTTATTAGTTCATGGTTAATTACACAGAATCTAGTCTATTAGAGGGACATCAAAAGCACAAAAACCTCTAAAATTTCCTTTTATTAGATTCTTTCCTCCATATCAGCATAGATAAAGCAAGTATTACATCTATGTTTTATTAACACTGTTTTAATTTTGCACCTCATTAGTTTTACACTGTGAAGGTAGAACTTGATGGTTACAAATCACAGTGTCTTCACTTCTTAATTTCTAAGCTTGCAACAAACTTCTCAGGTTTTTAGGACCAAGTCGTAATGACAAGAACAACTTAATAAGAGACAGAGAAGCAGCACAACAGACACAAGTACAACAAAAATCAACCTAATGCAGTTTGCATCCCCCTTACTGCGTAGGCCAAGAAGAGGGAAAGCTTTAACTTGTGGTTGTTCAAAACAGATTCTCTCTCTTGCAAGTGGAACAAACTATTTTTAAAGAGCTACAGGCTTTAAGAGGGAACTTTATTCTGGTAGTTCACTGGTACCTAATGCTAATACAGACAAGATGCAAAGCATATCCAAGACAGAATAAGAAGTAATACATGAATACCTGTATTACTAACACTCTAAAATTGCCTAATATTACATCTTGTGCTATAGCTGTATCACTTAAAAACTCTTTCCCAAGGCATTATGTCAAACAAGCTACATCACCCTGTTTAGAAAATCAGTAATTCACTGTTTTATTTGCTCCCCCACTGGTTCCTTAGTAAGAAGCAGCCATTACCAAGTCGAGACTAGCAGTGGATGACATGGAGCCTTGTGATTCCCGTCTGTAAGACAATCCATTGGACTGAAAAGAATCTGCAATCAGTAAAAGAGGCTTGTTTTATTATTTATTATATTACAAAAAACTAATTCAAATATTAGTTTGCTGGGTCACAATTTTTTCTTTCTTCATTATAAGGAAAGAAACCTCCAAATCTTCATAGTGTGCACAGAAGCATGGAAACCAAAGCAACTTTTGGTTAAGTGTTTCTTGGTTATGTAACCCCTGAATAAACCCACTTGTTTTTATATTAAAAAAGAAAAAAAACCCTCCTCTTTAAAAAAAATATTAGTTTAGTTAATTAGATTTAACAACATATCAAGATTTCATCTTAAAAATTATTCTGCCTCTTCTGATATTCTCAAGGGAGATAAATACTTTTAAAAGTGCAAGTGTGATGTTAGAACAGTAAAATCTAAGACAATTACTGGTCACTTTCAGAAGGCTATGTCTATGATCTCAGCAAATGCCTCTGATGTCTTTTCATATATGAATATACTAAGAACACACAAATTATCCAAATGACCAAAGGTACCTTGTAGGTCTGGACCTTTACCAGGAGCAAAAGCTACAGTATCAAATATGGACCAAATCTGGTGCTTCACTGGAATGTCTTCATTTTTTTTAACAGAATAATTTACTGTAAAACTTTCATCTCCTCTAGAGGCCATGTACAGGTGCTTTCATAAGGGAACTCTTCCTTAAACTCTCAAACACAATAAAGTAACAAAACAGCAGGTTACAAGGACTTTCACACCTCTGACTCTCCTATTTTAGTCAGGGAAGGTGAAAACAGATGGTAACTGTTCAAAAGTGAACTTACCTGTGTGTTACTGATGAAAGAAAGAAAAGTAGGATAACGCAGATGGAGGAATTTTTAAATAGCTGTAACTATAGCACTATTTGCTGTACTGTTCCTGGACTTTCTGTAAAGATCTGAAATGATCTTTCTATAAAAATAGTAGCTCTCTGCTTGAAAAAGCAATTACCAGCTCACAGAAAGGCAGAATGTAGCAAAACGTAGAAAAAAAGTCTTGTGGAAAACAAATTTAAATATTGTCATATTTTCATCTATTTACTTATACACCTTCTTCCACAAAGCTGCAGCAATATTAGCCACACTATGGCCTTCTGGCTTGACAGTTCTCTTCCTCTGTCACTCCCAAGAATGCACTTAGACAGCAACTAACCATGGTGAGATTAGTCACATCTGTTGCTGAAACACCCTGGAAACAAAGTGGAATGTGATACTCACCGTTTGGATAATCACCATTTTCTCTTCTCTTCTGTGATTTTCCCAAACTCTTACTTCTTGACCATGAGAAGAATGTTCCCCTTTTTTTCTTCTCAGTGTCCTCCTCTCCTGACTCTTCATTTAAAGATCTTCCTGACTTTGACTTACCACTTAGCTGTCACCAAAACACAATTAAATCACTGGTTGGATCACAGTTTTGAGTATATTGTCTAAAATAAACCTTCCCACACTTCTTCCTAAAACAAGAGTGTGATGGCCAGGTTAGCTGCCTTCTTTAGCCCACACACAAGTCTCTGTGCCAGCATCCCTCTCAGCAGCAATCAAAAAATACCCAAAAAAACCTCACCGGTGGCAACAAAAAGAAATACAGAGATGGAAATGTGCTACTTGGTAGGGAGTACAAAACAGTAGCTGGAAACGAGCCATGGAGAGCTCCAGCAAATATGAAAGAATTGTCCCCAGCTCACCAGTAATGCCTAGGTTAATGTGGAAAGGCCATTTGCCTTGCTTTTAAAACACTGACTTTCATTTTAGTATTTTTCCTAGGCTAGGCTTGAACATGAACAGCTTTCAAGGACAATGATAAAGTACTGTTTAACATTTACAAGTATAATCAAGTATTTATTAGAGTTGAAGAATACAAATGTCAGGAATGTTTGATATTAAACTAAACTTGCTTTTAACAAGCTAGTATTCTTGTTAGATTATTAGAATATTCCTTCAAATGCTACTTTTTAAAGGTTCCTAGTCATAAGAACTCATAATGGCAAATGGGGTAATCTGTAGTGATTGACATGAAAAATGAAAAGTTATAATTTACCCATACAGTTATGTAATGCTATGGTGGTATTATCTACAAGAAGAAAAAATAAACCCTAAATAATGCCAGGGGATCAGTCAGTAAGACTACTGGTCTAATTTTTATGCAACTATACTTATTTAACACAGAATTATCTTAGTTTAGTAGGAACTAAGAAATTAAAAACTACCCTCTGCAAAAGTGAGTTAGTTTAGCCTTCTCCAAAACTTCTAGGATAAAATGATTCCTCTCAGCAAAGGTTAAATTATCACATCCCATATTCATCCAAAATAAGCTTCTTAATCCTTACTTTTTATTTGTATATGTATAGTTAAATAATAATGACAATTTAAAATTACATTCAGAAATTCAATATCTACAAAACAGATTCAAAGGCAAGGATAAAAAATTAAGTATATTCCTGAGTACATAAAAATTTTGCAATTGTATTTGCCAGCATCTCTAACCACACATTTTAATTTTAATTTATATATTATCTTTGATTTTCCAAAGAACTTGAAAAACATTATTTAAAAACATGGGTTTGAGATAACAGCAATGGAAAGGTCACCTTTTTTGGTGTTGACATGTTGGACTTCTCTGAACTGACGCTGTGTTTAGAAGTGGGGCTGCTGGGAACACGCTGAGGATCAGGAAGAGGACGTCCTTCCACTTCTGCTAAGATGCATTCTTGGTAAAGGGGGGATTTGAGGAAACGAGTATAGCTATCAAACTTCATCAAGTTAAATATCTGAAATCAAACCACAATGGATAATGGTTACATACATTCAAGTAGCACATCAAGAAAATGAAGCTATTTTGCAACAGGAAGCTCCCACAAAAGTTAGGACACAGTCTGTAAACAGCATTGGTATGGCATTGTTAAGACCTGGCTAAATACACTGCACTCATTTTAAAGTGAAACATAATTTGATCTATTCCCTTATTACAGGTTTAGAAAAAAGTTATGATTTGTGCAAAGTGCAAGCTGAGATGCTGTAGAGTCTTGACAACACCATCCTCTTTTACTGCATGGATGCCATTCTATGTGGAGCATGCAGCAAGACAGCCATTTAAAACATTTTAAAGGTTATTACACTAGCACTGTATGTGTCAGGATTAAGTTATACAAGTGTGTTTTAAGGCAAGGTGAACAAGAAAGGTTTATGTTCTAAAACACACAAATAAGATACAATCACAATATGCAACAATACACAATGATACAAGATACACAAAGTGAATCGCTGATGTGAGGAGAAGCTGAGAGTCCTTCACAGCATATATGATGTTCACAGAATCATTTAGGCTGGAAAAGACCTCTAAGATCATCACATCCAGCCATTAACCCAGAACTGACAAACATTAACAGTAAACCACGATCATGTGCCCAATGATAAGGACAAAACCCATCAGTATCTCTGGACAATTCAATAGTCAAGGTGCTGCAGAACTTGAAAGACAAGAGTTTACATTAAATAATCAACATTTATCTTTAACCACAAAGGAAGAAAGCAGCTCCATACCAGGCCTGGAGCAAATATTTGAGGCTGATTTAGCCAAAGCTAAATTTATGAAAGTGAAAAAGAATTTTTCCTCAAATGCTAAATAATGTTTAAATTTCTGTTCCATTTTTGCAAATCTGCTGTTTTACGTGAATCCATACTTTTAGCTCTTTATCTTCTCCCATGATTCAGTTGATCTGAAAAAACAGGATGAATGGCTACTCCTTTGGACATGACAAATTCCCCACGAGCGAAGGAAGGTATGCACCACCCAGCAGGTTATGGCATTCCCAAGAGCATAAAGGAAAGTCCATCACTGAGACAGAGTGGCCCATTTGCAGATGGAAACCATGCTTCAGATTGTGCAAACACACCCTTCTCAACAGTCTTTAGCCCAAAACTTATCTTGTAAGCAGCAAGATAGAGCAGAGAGAACTTGATCCTGCAGAGTCACAGAAACCCAACTCAAACTGAATGCCAACTTCCATGTTTTTAACTTTCCCCTCTGTATATCCCATTCCTGCGTAGGTGCTGCCTGTCATCTTTGTTGAGCCTTCTAGTGCACTGTTTGCCACATGGTAAGCTATAGAAAAATACTTCTGTACATGCTAGCTTTGACAGTCTGCAAATTAAACATATTTAATACAGCAAAAAAATTACAACCTTTTAACTTTGCTGGACAGAGTCATAAGAATATAACTAATTTACCTTGAGCTGACTGTCATTAGCCCTATGTTTCTAGCCCACACTACATCCATGATTTCCTGTATTTACATATCTTAATGATTTCTGCTTATTTGAAAAGGCTAGTAGATGCTAGTTCTCATTATCACAGATGAGAAGCATATATTTTAAAAGCATAATTTTAAGTTTTCAGATAAACAAGAGTAGAAAAACTTGTCTCCATATCAACTCTACACAAAGTACACTCTATGTTATTCTTATTTTAGTATGTTCAAGTGACCTACACTGTCTTCCATTCAGAAACACTGAAAATGCCTGTTCTTACTCAATTTACAAAAAGGAACAACATCCTAACTAGGCACTTGGGCTGCATCCACACTGCCATTGCAACCTCTAAAAACAAGATCAGGGACAAATTTTGTCAGGACATGGAGAGAGTAACTTCCAGGGATATTCCCAACAGGCAGTGCTCGAGAGAGAATGGCCTGAAAGTGTTTCCATAGCACTTTCCCACACACTTCTGCAACTCCTCTGCAGCCTTACAGCAACACTCCCTATTCCCCAGCACCACACTCATCCAACAACCACCACACAGCAGCACCCTTGCACTCTTTGGTCAGTGTTCAAATCTAAAAAATGTTGTGAAAGACCACAAATGCAGAGCTTTCACTCTATTTGTGACAGGTTGTGTCACCACCATGAGCTGAACTTTGAGAGTCTGCTCTGTGGGTGTGCTGCAGTAACTGCACAAGCCACAGCTGTGTTCTCAAGGTGCTATCATCCACCAAGACCACAAACTGACCTGCAAAATCACTTGCTGAAACCAAGAAATTAAGGGCCACCAAGCAACTGATTCCCCAGCACTGAGCTCAGCCAGGCAAAACGCCACCAGCACCTCAGACAAGCTCCAAGACCATGGCCTTCAGCAGAAGTAACTCTCATGCTGCTTCACATCACTTTTCAGCGCAAGGAACGGGTCTGAGCAAGGGATCTGACTGAGGCACTGACAATTTGAGACAAGCAGGTCAGGTACAGACAGGCCTTGTGGCTGGGAATGGACCCACAGCAGGACGTCTCATGAGGATTTTCTCCCACATTATGAGCCCTCCAACCAAGAATACAGCATTTTCAAAGGGACAAAACCTGCATCAGTGTGGACATGATTTTCTGAGCCTGACAGTGGCTGCTCTGTTCCCAAGGGAAATTCTTTTGGGAAACTTTCTCTTTCAAGGACTTATTTTTTGTAAATAAGTTTTGGTTCTTAAAACAGTGTCACATACATGTTCTGAATGTGTTTTTCCTCTTGTTCCACCAATAGGACCAGAGAGGCGGTTCCTTTGGCCAATCATGTTAACCTGTATCAGGACACCTTATAAAAAGGGTTGCAAACCCTGAAATAAAAGCTTCTGCCTCATTGGGATCAAACCTCACTGTTGTAATTTGAATCCACTCTTCTATTTCATGTCCACTAGCAACACATCAGCCCTGTCACCTAACTCATCAGGACACCTTATACTCCACCAAACAAATGGGAGAGGATAAGGAGGAATTCAGGCACAGTCTCCACAGCACCAGGATGACAAATGCATGAAAAAATGTCTGGGAAGTTGGTGACTGCTCCACAGTCATTCCACAGAAGGCTCAGCCTTGGGAGGTGTATGAGCAGTGGCTATAATGCTGGAAGCTACCAGACCAGCAGTCAGACCTAGCTTTCCATCTCCACTTTGCAGGAGGATGACACTACACCCAGCTGCTCGATTGCCCAAAAGCATGTGGTCAGAGATTGTGTCCTAACGTTGTGACCTGGTTCATTAAAGCTATGGCCTTGATTTCAAAATGATGGTTTCAAAATTACTTCTGCTAATAAACTGGTAGGGTGGAAGAGTTACAAAGAGGTAACTTCAGAAAAAACCTAGAAACTTAAATTCTATAGGAAATGTAAAGTGCATCCTGTTGTTGCAAAACTGTTCTGATTATCAATAATTATTTAAAATGCATCCACTTCAGAGGTCTTCACACTCCAAGAGTTTTACAATCTCTTTGCCTGACAGCAGTATTAAAGCATAAGAGAACTCATTTAATACAACTGAAATTTAAAAACCAAAAATAGACACTTTTTGTGTACTCAACTCTCCACTAAAGAAGAGCAGCCATATGTAAACACCCTATGCAACGGTGCTGCAACACATGGAATTATTTACTTGCACTAAATCCTCATTTCAATAATAGTACTTTTCAGATTAATTTTTAGTTAAATGACAATTTTCTCTACACATAATAGAAAAACAGTCAAGCAGCCTCTTCTCTATTCTTCTAACAGTCTAAAATATACAGCATGTAAAACTTTATATATTATAAAGGAAAAGATAACAGACAAACACAGAGCATTCATGGTTACTATGGTTACCTGAAGTTGCTGTTCCTTGAACATATCTGGATGGGGAGAATTGAGAATATCATCTGCCAGCTGTGCCTGGCTGTCAATATTAACTGGGGTTGTAGCTTTGCTACACAAGAATTTACTGAAGATCTCTCGAGCCCTGTAAGAAAGCTACAGAAAATAATTGCTAAATGTATGCTGGTTTTAAAACTGTATTTTTGGCTAGGCAACTCTTACACTGATACATTCCATCCAAAAATAGATAGCCACTCCTGAATCTTTCATATATGTATTTTTCATATAGCAGTTTTTGCTAGCTTTAGGCACATAAATAGGGTTTTTTGTTTAAGATTACAAATATTCATCAAATATTTATTAATCTGTAAAAGTTGTCCTCCAAATAAAAATTAAAATAATCAGGCAGTAGAGCACAGCAAGTAGTTTTTAAAAAGGAGAGTAGATTTTTTTAGATTTTAGACCTTTTACATAACATACGTAACTATTTAAATACAACCTCTAACATTCAATTTCTAGAAGTGAGAAAAAGGCAAGTATATATATGAATATTTACAGTCAAAACCAATCATTTTTAACTTGTTTACTTTGAAACACCCACATCACAAAAATAATTAAAAATTCACCAAGCTGAGCCCACAGTCCTTAAGGGTGGTGTTCAGAAAATCCATTGTTTGAAGACAGAAAAAAAAAGTAGAAGAAAAAAACCTCATTAGCAGACAAAAGAATTAAGAGAGACTTGGCAGATGAAACTGTTTCCACCACATAAATCTGACTAGATTTGGCCAGGCCGTGGCGTAGACAGAAGTGTTTTCAACCTGTACAAAGTTCAAAATTCATCCAAACTGCTTGACCAATGTAGGATTCCCTCAAAAGGATAAGATGGAGATTCTCATGATTTGTGAGCAAACATGAGAGCCCTGCCCTTTGAGCAGCAGATAATCTATGTTATTTAGAAAGACAATCGTGGTTGGTGGAGGCAGTCTAACTGAAAGAAGGCCTCTCCTTGACATGTTCAATTTACTTGCTCAGCACTTCCATGCACTGGGCTACCACTGCTGGCCATTTCCAGCATCCAGGATACCTTACCTCATTCTTACAGAGACTGCAAGTTATAGACTCTGCACTTTGCTGCAGTTTAAACATACCCAACAAATTTAAGTCATCTCACTCTATTTTAGTGATGTCACAGAACACAGACCAAGCATGGTTCCATTAATTTCAATGATCTTGAAGGAGTAATAATTTTTGAAGAAGCAACACAAGGTCCTGAAATACAACATTAACTTACCTCTTTTTTATCATGTGCAGGTACATGGTTAAAATATTCACAGGCCTGCCAAAATAAAATATTTTCTTCGCTAAATTCTTTCCGTAGAAATTCCTAGGGGAAAAAATAAGCAAATAAATAATTGTCTCAAAGGAAAGTTACTTTTCAGCTTAAACAACATATTTCTAATGCTCAGGAAGTTTGCATAAAGGTAAGTTTTCAATCAGTCTCACAGCCCAGTTTTCTTTTAAAGTAAAAATCAATGTATGTCCAACACATATATGGTGCTCTCCCTCTTCCTCATGTCTTTTTAAATGTACATAACTGAGAAGAATACATCAAGTTACAATCGAATCATTTGCAAGTACAAAGTTTGAAATGTCATTCTAAGTAGTGCATAAACTGGTGAATAAACTTTTAATAAAAATTTAAATAGTTCATAAACTAGATTTAAAAGTGACACTGTAAACTGTCTTTAATTGCAGTTCTACTGATATAGGAGAGTAGATGTTTATCAAGAAGTGCCCATAATCAATCTGGATTCATTACAACATCATTTTGTATCACATGACAACTATAAAAGAAAAATCTTTTATCACTGTTCACTGTGTTTGACGTGGTTACATGGGTTCTCCTTGGAAAATACTCACTGAGAGGAAAAATAATATCTCCCAGTACAACACACAATAATCAGGATATTTATATTACAGCACCCTAAAGTCCAAATGAACACTGGTACTGAATCAGTTGGAAAACTCTACAAGCACAAACTGTCCTGTATTCAAATCTGTATAATTCAATATTATCTCGGCATCTAAAAAGCATTTTAACCATCAGGGGAAAAATAAAGATATAAAAAAAAGCAACTCGATCCACCACAGCCTTCACTCAGTCGTCACATGGGTACCAGTGAAGCTTCCTTATCATACAAAGCAGCCTCAGAAAGCTGTGTAAGAAGAAGCTCCAGAGAAACAACCTTAAGTTTATTTATGCTTTTCAGATTTACATAGACTTTAGGGAGTCCAGCTGGAAGAAAGCAATTGAGATTAACTACAATAAAGGGAATCTAAATGCCCAAGCAAGCTCTGAATTTAAAGTTCTTCAGATACATAAGCTGAGACACCAAACGCATAAAAGACAATCCAGAGAGTAGTCAGGGGAACATTTCTGCACTTTACATGTAATTACATATTAAAAGAGAATCAAATTACTGAGCAAGAACCCGAACACAGTTGCCTACTTCCCCCTTGGCACATGCCCTGTGAACCCAGAGCCCACCTCCCACTTGCTCCCTGGTGGCCACAGGATGGGGGCACAGCTGGCTGTCCAACAGCTCAACCTCTGCAGGAGGGCTGAGTGCTGCCCCAGCTGCAGCATCAGGCAGCCAACAGCTGTCACCCATGGCTGGAAAGCTGCAGAGGTTGGTCTGAACCCCTTGAGGAGGGAACCTGCAAACAACTCTCTCATCTCCTGGCTGATTGCTCTAAGCAGCAGCTAGTATGCAAAGCGTGAGCATTTGCAAAACATGCAAAATCTCTCCTTCTTAGAGAGTAATTCCTGGTCTGTGACAAAGCTGTCCTCAGAAAAGGCAGATGCTGGATCCCAAATGCACCAAGACACTTGCTATGCAACCATGAACTAAAGTCTGGCGCCTCAATGTTCCTGGATACTGGCAGCAATCTGTAACTGCACAGTGTTATGGCAACCAGGTTAATAAACCTAAGCAATGGCTATGGACATCTCCTGGGCCTCAAGAAAATGCTGGTGCACACAACAAACTTTAACATTCTCTAATTGCTTTTTAAAGAGGGCATTTCTTTAAGACATGAACAACATTTTGCAATGTTTATAAAAACAAGTTCTAATTAGAATAAAATGGGGGGGGGAAGTAAAACTTCCAGAATATCTGTGGTTGGCTTTTGCTGAAATGAAGTGTACCTTTAACCTTTTAATCTGGAAATTTATTAAAATTATATAAGCTATATTTTACATTTATAATGTAAGGTTTGAAGTATCGTGCAGCTAGAAATTTAATGCAGCAATTTCTTAAGTGTATACAAGTTTACTGGAGGTTTACAAGCAATTAGAACTAAGTCAACTGAACTTTCAGTAGCAGCCCCATGAACTACATCAATTTTCAGATGGACTCTTAACATCAGTTTAGAATTGTAATTTTTCTTCCAGCCTGACAAGAAGTCTCAGTATGAAAGCAGAAATGCTATTAACTCTCAGACTACTCTGCTAAACCAAGGAACATAATATCAAGGATGTATTATTTTGCTTTCCTCTTCTCTGTTTCCGCAAACAGATGTTCACTGTTAATGCGGGTTTTGGGTTCCCCCACCAGTTAACATGAAAATCTGTTTATTAACCATTGTGATCTCTTAATACTTTTGTATGAAGCAAAAGAGTCTTTCGGAATTACTGCAGATTCCAATAATCTACCTCTCCTATACCTCAGGTTTCCTTATAATCTCATTGTGAAAATTACTTGGGCAGCACAAACTGTCCCTGTGTAACACATTTACATTCAGCAACATACTCTATTCTCAGTGCAACAAAGCAAAAGTATATACCTTCAGTTTCCCTGCATGCAAAAGGAAATTTACAACTACTAAAGCTATTTACAACTTCATAAATGTGCTGTGCAGAACAGTATTTATGTATTGCAAAGTATTTCTGCTTTGCAAATACTTGGCTTTACTCCTTCTTAACTACCAATAATTATTTCTAAAAAACCTTTTGCAGGAAAGTAAGTCACTCTATCACTGAAAAAATCTTCTCTATGGCTTCCAACTTTCAGGAGATAGATGTGAATAACGATCCATTGTCAGGAAACTACCAAAAGTACTTCCTTCTTATTGTACTAAGGCTAGAGATAGAAAAAAACCCAAACCATTTTACAAAATGGGGAAGCATTGTAAAAGTTCCCAGGCAAAGCCAAATATAGCTTCCATTTTCATCTGAAACTTCTGCTATGCAGAAATGCATTGCAACTGAATATTTCTATGAGCTCTTACTCAACTGTAAACTCAGAAAGATGCTCAGATAACAGCAGAGCATGAATGAACTCCTGCCTCTCATCCTGTGCAAAGAGCGTGTCAAGAAAAAAAATTTAAAAAGAATACAGGAAAATTACTGCAGCAGTATCAGGTATTTTGGAAAGCCTCTTAGTGTCCCTCAAAACTCACCGAAAAATATTTAACACCGACAGAATCCTGAAGAAGACGCTCAAAGGAAACAGCCCAGCTTGCAACTCTCCTTTCTCGCAGTCGCCGGCAGCTCTGCACGCTGGGGAGGCTGGCATTGCTACTGAGGCTGTTCTCACTGATGCAGTCTTTCAATTCAGTGCTATTCAGCTCTGTTAATAAAGGAAATTAAATCTGTCAATAAAGTACTATTCACTTCTACTCTTCAGCACTGTTTATTTCATTTATCGCTGCTTTCACTTATCACTATTTGATTTATCCTGCTCACACTGGTGCAGACTTCTAAATATCCCTCTCTATTTTTATTAAGAGCATCTGCATAGAAAAAACACCCCAAACACCTCTCAAGTTTCTTGTGTTCCACGGCAAAGAAAATTAAATGAGTGTCTTAACAGCAGCCCCCTGGCAAAAGCAAAAGGGGCAGGCTCAAAACAAAATCTTTTTTCTTGTTCCACAAAATAAAATACATTTTTCTCTATACTTCTCACACTATGGACTGCACTCCTTCATAAGATTATTCAAGGAAAGTTGACTTTCAAGAACCCACTGTTCACCAGAATGTGGGCAAAAACCTAGACAGCAAAATTTCATATACATTTCAATTGGTAGGCAGGCAATCTGTGAAATTTTACATGTAAATACAAGATTCCCATTAATACTGAAAATTTAGGAGAGAAGTCAATTGTGGAAAAGAACATTAGGAAAATGTGCTAGTAAGGGATGCCTTCCTCCTCGAGACACCACACAACAGATCCTCAATTTATTATAGTTTCTGATGAAAATAGGGATCCCTTCCAGTCTCCAGCCAGCATACTGGAATAATCTAGAGACCCCAAGATAAGAAATTACTAGATTCTTCAGATCTTGATAAAAGAGTAGTGATTTTTTATTCTGAGAAACAAACTAACAAGAACTCATGGAGAATTCAGGGAAACACAAAAAACTCCTCGTGTAGCAGCCTAACAATTTCAAGTATTAACCCCAGGTCATCTTTGTCAGGCCAGTAAACAAAATAGGCACAGATAAAATGTCAGAGTGACCATTTGTTCACAGAAGTAGAAAGGGGAAAGAAATGGCTGCTCTGAGTAAGAGAGGGAACTGCTTACAACAGGGCTCTACTCACAGATTGGTCATTCACTTTTTGCACACCCTTTTGGTCCCTCCACCTCCCTGTGTGCACAAATGTAAAACTGGTAACAATGAACTCACAGCTACAAACTTCACAGAGATTATGTAAGGTTTAATTCATTGTGGAGACACAACTAAAGCCTGAGCTACCTGGTCTGATCTCCCTGCTTCGAGCAGGACAGGTCACATGCACAAAGAGAGATGTCAAACTGAGATTCTTTGATGAAGAGATGAAAAAAATCAGACATTCAATTATTTGAAAACTTGCAGTAACAGATGTAAGAAAATAAGACCCTCAAGTTAAATAGATGGTATATTCAGCAATTTTATGTCAAATGGAAAAGCAAGTATGCAGGTCACTAGAGATACGACAATCTGTTTGAGAAAATTGAATTCACAACCAGTCAGAAACACAGTCAGACTGTGTTTCACAGTGACATTTTTATGATTTTCCTCAGTTAATCACTTAGACTAACTAAAGCAATGTGTAATTTCACAAAAAAATACTCTGCTTTATATGATCTCCCAAGGTCTCCTTTCATGTTGGAAGCATTTGAAAGCACTTTGCATTCCCAAACTTCATGTTATAAAACATTACTTTTACTTCCTGGAAGTAAGAGCTTTGAAAAAGCTCTCAAAAGCAGTTATAAGCATTGGAAAAAGTCATAAAGACAGTTGTAAAGATAAGAAAATAATTTAAGAGTCCTGAAAATTCATTTTTAAACATATTCTTATCTCAGAAATATTCACTAAGATGTAGCAGTTAACTACTCTGAGTTTCTGTAAGCAAAGCTATTTTTTAAGACAAAAATAAAACAATATAAAGATACAGAACTAGATGAGGGAAGAACAAAACGTAACTTTGTATTTTCAACAATGATATTATTTAAGGACACTAGTAATAAATCAGTATACAAATACTTTTCTTCACCTAATCACCATATTAATCAAAGCTAATTACAAACACTCAGCAAATAACACCAAATTTTCTTATAATTTTTCAAATATTTATTCACTTTTTCCTTTAAAACATGTGAAAGAGCATAAGCAAGTCAACTGTTAACTTCATTAGAGAATACCTGTCACCACAGTGAAACTATTGTGAAAGAAGTTAATGTGAATCTGAAGAGAATGATATCTAAATGTATTATCTGAAGTATTTTGCTTTAATTCTGCAGGTGGATATGTTCTATTTTACAGTCCAGGATATAAATAGACACCCACTTCTTGATAGATCTGGAACAGTTTTGGGTATTGCCTCACTCCTGCAGGGTTCAATCCCCAGTGTTCTCCAGTGATGAATGATGAAAATTTCCTTGCTTCTTTCAGGCGAAGTCAGAAAGGCAAACTCATCCCACATACCAAACCCCTGAAACCTACTTGGCTGACAGAGAAAAATTAGGGAGCAGCCACACCAAGTGCTCCACTCTGGATCCTGGAGTCCCAGTGCCTTAGGACTGAGAAGGGATTGGGTTGTGGCAGGCACAGCAATCACCAGTCAGCACCATCTCCCTCCCAGTGGCAGGCGTTCAACTTCCCCGTGGCAGCAGGGAAACCAAACTGCAATTACAACCTCCAGTGTTTACACCAGTGGGTAACTGCTAACTACCTTTAACTGCTACCAGCTGCCTGCTCTCTCCAGCTCCTCAGAGTTACACTCCTCTAAGCTGCACCGGGTTCTCCCTTCTCTGATATGCTCCCAACTCTGGGGATCCCATGAAAACAAATGAACCAAAATAAGACTCAATTTCCAACAACCAAGGAGCTACTGGCACATGTCCTCCAATGTATTAACACAGCATTAAGGCATTACTCACTCCCAGTAAACTGTCTCTGTTCTGATAGATTTAATTTAGGTAATTCAGACTTTTTTCAAAAATAACTGTTTAATTTATACTTAACCCTGGCACAGTCTTTGTTTCCCTTAATGAAAAAATGCAGTCAGTTGGCTTTTAAAATCTGTAGAGCTTTCTGGTTTGGTACCCATCAAGCTGAAAACAATACAGAAAATGTTGTTTGCCAGAAAAGGCTTCATTACTCTAGTTTCTTTTACCACTCAGGTCATTAGTTGCAATTAAAATAGTTACAGCCTAGTGCAGATATACCATTCAGAACTGGAGAAAAAGAAAATCAGATGGAAGGAAAAACACCTCCCAACTCTACCATTAGTACTCAATTCATCCAAATCACACTTAGATGAAGACTGCATAAGGCATAACTCCTGCTCCACTCTTCTTGCAGAGGAATGTTTCCAATGTAAGGCTCCAGCATCAGGTTTCCTGACTCTCACAGCTCATGCATTCCTAGGTACATGCAGCCCACCTTGGAAAGCAGGAATGGAGAAACTTTCCAACCAGGTCCCATATTTCATCTAATGAGCCCTCTGTGATGATCATCAGAGGAAACACAGAGCCCTGACTCCTTCCCTCAACTGTTCTCATCACAGAGCTGTAGGGCAAAGTGGACTCCTTCTCCTCATCCTCCTTGTAAACTATTTTTAAAAAGAAAAGGAGCAACTGGGAATCTCAGGATGCCAGAGGAGTTTAATGAGGAAAATCCCAGCTCTGCATGGACAACATGGACTCCAGCAATGCTGGGAAGTTCCCAAACGCCTGCCTTCCTTTGTCACCACTGTCGGAAGCACCGACTTCTCTTGTAGTACCTGTGAAAGGAGGCTCCTTGCTCAAACACTTCAAATCCCAGGGACCTAACTTTATTTTTGTTCTGATTGATAGCAACCATACCAAGTGAGGAAAAACTACTTTGAGTGCAAATTCCTTCCGTTTCCTTTATTATCTTCTGGAAATACAGAACTGATACAGAATGGGATCTAAAAAATCCCAAAACTCAATATTTTGCACTTTTTATGTTTATACATTCCATAGAGGGTCATGGTTTTCTTTATTTTTTACAAAAACAGTATTATGTAAGGAAATACAGGCATTTAATCAACCAAATCTTGAAAGTATTCAGGATAAGATGGTTTCAGAAGTTTTGGGTTAGATAATATAAAGCCATATGCCTGAATACAATAAAGGAAGGCTCTTTTGTATGTATTTTGTATATATTTTTAAGCCTACAAATACTTCTTATTGTTGTGAGAAGCTAAGCACATTCCTCGTCATCATCGGAACACATACAATCATATAATTAAGATATTCTAGCTAATCAATAAATATATTACCTGGATAAAGCTGATAAGAACCACTGTGGTGCCACTTAATCAAATACTTCAAGCCCTTCACTGAAATCCATCCTTCTGAATCCATACCAAGTTCAGCTGAAACGTCCCGGAACCCATTGGGTGAAGATTAGTCTGACTGTACAGCACATTGTTCCTCTGCAGTTTTGGGATGAGGGAAGCTAACACATTTCCCCACAGCAATTCCTGGGAGCCTCTAACGCCATTCTAAACAAATTGATTCCCTACCCTCGTGGCTCCAAGCAGAGGGAAGCAATAGTATACTTAACACAAAGCATTATAAAATGCTACATAAATAATTTAAAGACAAGACCTTTTGCCACTGCTGCTAAAGGAACTTGAATTATTTATGCTACTGTGGAACACAGCTACAGTGAGCACACCCCAGCAGCAGAACTGGCAAATAAGTCATATACCTGTTAGAGGAAATAATGCATCTGTATTTATGGTATAAAAAAGCATAAATAGTGTTTTGCTTTACTTTGCACTTAATTGCGAATTTTTTGCCTTACCTTCTTCAGTTACTTTTTAAAATAGAGTTTTACATTATTTATTACTGCAAACATCAGATTCCTTTCAGAAAGGTCTTTAGGAACACTTTTCCTTATGAAAATTCTTTCCAAGTGATGAACACTAAAAGCAAAAATCAGCAGAAACTACAGCAAAGTATATCTTAGGAAAAAATATGTGCATATAGTATCTGCTAGGCTGAAGTATTTGGGAAAAACAGACTTCAGCTTTGTGGAACAGATCTCTGCAGGGAATAGCAGGTGAGAACTGACTCAGACATTCTCAACAGCTCAGATACCTCACCACCTCTGTCTGGGAGATGAATGATGATGGTACTTCTGTTATAGATCCTTTGACCTTAAGGTTTTCCCTTTCTAAAGTGCCTTCCAGGTATAAATAGCCAACTCAGACATTAGCTGGGGACTATTGATCATCCCTGTGACAATTCAGATGGCACAGTGCTCAAAACATCAGGCACAGCCTGCATGCTGTGTACACACTCCCACTGCTCCCACAGTCAGCAGCAAAGGACAGTTTCTGAGGTGGAAGTACGAGAAACCTGCTAATTACAGGTCACTGTAGTAACATAAAATGGTTCCTGCTACTCCTAGAGCAGAGGTGCTGCAGATTAGTTGATCTACAGCAGTAATCTTGCATCTAAGCATTATTACAGTTTGCATTCTGATTGTCTGCAATTCATTACACAAATCAATTACAGTTAAGAGCTGCCACTGGTCAGCACGTTTGGAAACAACACTAATTTACACATTAGCTCTCTTGCAATGCCCAAGTGCAGCGTTTTGGCTGATAAGAACATCCTAGCCTTGCACAAGCTAGGATGTAAAATATAAAATAAACACAACAAGGGGTAGATGGTCTCTAACATAATAGTTAAACATAGATGGGCTCTAACATAATAAAAGCCGTATGACATAAATCTTCATTGACTTTGGAAAGAAAGCATGCAAAGAACTGTTGTGCCTCCCACCATACTGAAGAGATGTATATAAACACATAATTGCTTTCCACACATGAATTTTCTTCCCAAACTAAAGCTTAACAGCAGTATTTATAGTATCTAGTTATATGTACAAATATTAATATTAATTAATAATACCAAGTAAAAGAAGAGGTCCTGAAGAGAATTTCGAGGACCTTCCAGTACCTAAAAGGGGCTACTAGAGAGCTGGAGAGGGACTTCTGACAAGAGCAGGTAATGGCTTTAAACTGAAGGAGGGTAGATTTAGATTAGATAGAAATTTTTCACTCTAACAGCGATGGCAACACTGGAACAGGTTGCTCAGAGAAACTGTAGATGTCCCATCCCTGGAAGTGCCAAGGCCAGGCTGGATGGCAGGGGGGTTGGAACAAGTTGATCTTTACAGTTCCTTCCAACCCATATCATTCTGTGATTCTGTGACAAATAAAGATTTAGTCCAGGAAGGGAAGTATGCAGTGCTGTACTAATGGTTACACTGGTGAAAAATTCTCTAAACTAGACACACTAAAATGTCTAAGTCTGTGGATCTATCTGTACTTTAGTGAGATTAGGGAAAACTGAAAAAATTACAGTGCTGTGCCATACTCAATGAAAGTAAACTATACAAAATGTAATTCATACTTGAATCAGAACTTTTTACTCAATGCAGATCAAAATGAATTAGAAATGTATTTAATCTCACTTTTTCTGGTTACAGTCTCTCTGTATCCGCTACCTGGGTATTTAAGCATTGATTCAATACTCTTCAATATAATCCAACTTCCATTTTTTACACAAATTATACCCCTTCCTAAGTAGCATTTAACAATGAAGGGAGAGCTCACATTAAATTCTGAACTAGCTAAAAAAATAGGGAATACAACTCAGGAGAATATTGCACATAACCTCTTGGCTGTTCTTTCAGCTCTGCATCCTTACATGGCCCTTAGATTTCATGAGTTCAAAAAACTGTATAGAACTAATTGTGAAAACATTTACCTGCATATTTGGAATAAGACATAAGTCATATTGGAAGAACTGAAAATAAGTGGAAATTTTAAAATAAATTTTCAGCTGGAAGGATAAAAATCTTGAAACAATTATTGTATGCGTACTAGCACAGGGATTTCCAAGGCTGGAAAAGCAACAAAATAACTTTCATTAACACATAACAAGAAACCTTGTGGAGACAAGACACAAGTACACTGAATTTTACCCAAGAAAAGATCAATTAAATTTTTTGCCCTCAACAACTACATACACCATCAAAGTCTGTGGTCTGCTTTGATTTTTATATCAAGCTGGTAACATGTAGGGGCGGGGGTGAAATATGTATTTTCCCAAGAAAAATACAGGCTATTTTTTAGAAACAGAAAGCAGAATAAACACTATTATTTTCTATTTTGTTTTGCCACTTTGCAGAAAAGACAGATACAACACACAGACAGAAGTACAGTGAAGCATTAGACTGGGCCAGCAGAAGAGAAGGAAAATACCTGACAAAGTCAGCCACTGGAAAATGGCTCCAGCAAAAGGACCAAAACAGTCATGTATTTCTCAAGTGCGGTTTTAGTCTTGCAAGGAATCAGAAATTAGGATATGAAGAAGTTCTGTAAACAGTATTGCTAATTTTCAATTACATTTGCATGTAATAAAAAAAATTATCTTTACAATTCCAAATATTTTTTCCAATTTCACTGCAGTGATTATGGCAACACAGTTTGTTCCCTCTCAACCTTTCTATTTAATAAATTTATCTTGCAATGTTGTCAAAAGACAGCAAATGCAAAAATACGTGAGTTTCTCTGCAGGATCAAGTGAACCAACTTCTGCCAGAGAAGACAAGGAGAAAAGCCATCTCTGGTATACCCTACACTATACAAATTCTTTTATTCCATTAAGGAAGCCTTTTTAAACTGCTTCAATTAACTTCAAAGCTTCAGAGAAATCGTCTTCTAATGTTTAACAAAAGAGTGGACATCCTTTAAAACATGAAAGGAATGTTAAAATGAAAACAAACTAGCTTATGTGCAATGAAGAGAAGTTTACTTAGAAGTACTCCAGAAGTGCAAAAGCTCCATGCTGGGATTTTAGAAATATCAAATTACTTACCCCCTTCTCAAAAAGGATAACACTTAAGAAAGTTCAACCTCAACAAACCTACCAACACAGCTTACAACTTGGAAGCTAGAGCATCTCTTTAAAAGCAAAGGAGGTATGTAAAGGACAATAAAACAGAGAAAAAGATTTTATCTACTATCCAATTATATAGAAGTCTACGAACTCTGCCTCTATTATTATGAATGAGGAAGCCTAGTAATAATAAAAATATGCATATATTAATGTACCATAAAAAAATATTATGCAAATAAATCAGTGAAAGTATGTGAACACAATCCTGCAATATTTTCACTGGCACAGTTCCCAAAGCAGCCATAGAGTTCTGCACCACCTTGGACTTACATCTTGTAATATATCACATAATTTACCACATATTATGTTGCTTAATGTGGAAAATTGATTATTTTTCAAAGTAAAAACAAGCTTCAGCTTACCTCCATCAGAAACAGTTGCTGACTGCAATAAAAAAGAAAAAAAGAAAAAAAGAAGAGTTACTGAAATTTCATGGCAAGTATCATAAATCTTTGAGATTAACTTAGTGTTTGCAGTAGTAGTTACTTGTATCATCTTATTAATAACAGATAATATTAGAGAGGAAAATCTAAAGAATCCAGCTGTTATTTTTCACAGTTGTTTTCTCCCCAGCATGAGGTTCACCCCAGGCCTTTCAACTGTCCAGGGATTTGATCCCACTAATACTACAGGAAGAAGCATTTCCTGCTGCGGTAACTACGCTGCTCCCAAAAGTCCTTCTTAGCTGGGCAGAGACAATCTGTCTGCACTTGTGACAAGATAGACACCTGAAAACTGACCTACAAAGACTGGAAAATAATATGAATTAAAACAATACCTCATGCACCTCAATTTGCTGTAATATTTAGAGATACGTGGCATTAAAGTGAAAATTCGCTGTTTTGTTCGTCAGGTGACTCTAAAAACTTTCCCTTTCAGTCACTTGTGACTGGCACAGAAACAAAAGAAAGTTCAGAGTGCTTGCAATAAGCTAGAACTTAACTTCAACAAGTAAGAACTCCTCATCACCTCTACCTATACGGTACATCAGATTTTCAAGGACAATTAGTATTCTAGTGAAATGTTGACATTTATGTGCTTACCTACTCTAAACTTATAAACTTTGATCATAAATGACCCCAAGGCATCTAAGACCTCATTAAATCCAAGTACTGACCATTTCCCAAAGAGGTGCTCCAATGCTTGAACCTTGGCACTCAGCTGAGTGAACTCTGGAGGACAAGTGATTTTTAGATTTAAGTTTGTGTTGATATTTTAATAACTAATAGAAAGTATTTTTATTCTAGTTTTGCCAATCTTTTCTTGATCATTGAAAGTGTCCTTGAACCTTTAGGAAACTTCCTAAATAGTTAAAAAATACTGTCTTCATTTGTACTGCTTGTTAAAAAGCTAGGAAAGAATTCCTACAGTGTCTACAAGTTCAAGATCAGAAACACACAGAAGAAGAAAAGCACAAATATATACACAATTCAAGATAACAGCTACCTCTTCATAGTCTGTATTTTTCAGCTTTGGCAACAAACACTCCCACTCCTCAAAATCCACAAAAACCTTTGGTAGTATCTTCTTTCTTTCTCTCTTTCACTGCAGGCTCTCACACTGTTAACATTCTGAAGAACTTGTTACAAACTGTTGTGGCCTCACCATTCCCATCACCAGGAGAGGATCTGATCCAGTCTTTGACACAAGTATTCTGGGACTTTCAAAGTTTAAACTAACCTCTATAGACATCATTCCCCTGGCGCTGATTCAGATAAACACAAACACACCTCTCATGAAAAATATTTTAAAAATTAAAAAATGGAGACACTTCTTGCTTAACTACATAAATGCTTCTGGTTCTGTGAAGCATAATAATGTAACAAAAAGTACATCCAAGCGTCTCCCCTTAATAGCTTTGTTTCAGGTATCAAAAACATAGTTCTGGTTACAATCCTTCACTGGGGCTTAGGACATCTTCTCTACTTCTATTCTGCACAAGTCTACTGATCATGTTATGCATCCAGAAGCCATAACTTAATTCATGGTTGTAATTTAGAAAATTTAATTTGCATTACTGAAAGCTGGTTTATAAATGTGATTGCTTCTAATTTCTTAGTCACATCACTGTACAGTACAATTAATGAATAAACAACTTCAATGTAATTTCTCAAAGAATGAAGTAAAGGATGACTCAAAGTAATAGTATCAGTTTACACATTAGACAAAAACCAATAAAGTACTTTCAAAATATCTGTATTTTAAGAATGGTCATTTACTCTGTCAGCTTTCATTAACCTAGATTCAAACATGACGTACAATTCTTCATGAAAGATATGAAGCAAAATTAATAGGATTTTCATGATAGCAGAAAGAATATCCATACTACTTCTGTGAAAAACTGGGCAGAAATATTTATTTATTAACAATCATAAAATATAATTTTAAAGGGAAAATGGTGCAATTTGATAGAAAAGCTCAATCATTAGTGGACACAGAGCTTTATCTCAATCCATTTAGCATAAGTTAATGCAGTGAACATTTTACACACCACAAGCTGGTTTTGCACGTTTATTTTAAATACTTTGTCTACTGCATGCTACATTACGTGCACCAGCATCTTAAAATCTCTCAAAGCAAGGCCTCAGAAATTTTTATGTTAGAAGATTTTAGAAAAGCACCTATAGGAGGAATATATTTTACATTACAGAGTCACTAAATAT
>VWYI01036647.1:92516-131139 GCA_013399455.1 Anthoscopus minutus | reverse complement strand
ACCTATCATGTTCCAAGCATTGTCCATTTATTTCTATAAATCACAGAAAAAAATCTATTTTAAGAACATTTCTTTCAATTCATTTGTGTAACTAAATCCTCCTAATTTAATAAAACAAAGAAACTAAAGCTTGTAATTACTGTGTAAGAATTCACAGTAATATGTTCAAACTATGTTTGCAAGTACTCAGAAATTTCAGTATAAACCTGTCAGAAATTGCATGCAGTCCACATTCAGACAAAGACGTTTCTCTTCCAAACTGTTCAGCTGAAACTTGTCTAGATTTGTCTTTGAAAGGTATAAGTTGCAAGACCAGATTTTTTTAAATACTATGATGATCTCATTTTAAAAATACACTTTATGTCGGGGGCTGTTTTTCATTCTTTGGTACATGTGTTTCCCACCAGTGGAGGCTCTTCAGGACAAAATTTCATCTACTACACATAAAAAGTTTGATTATTTGATGAAATTTAACACTACACACATATTATTATGTTGAAAAACAGAAGCTATAAAATTGAATCGCTCCTGTATGTACCCATTTCTTAAAGTGGAGGAAGGACAGGGCATAACTCTGTGCCAGTTAGGGCTAATGTGAAGATTTTTTAATAAGTATTTAAGCATTTAATTCCAAATGACAGAACATATATGTTGTGAGTGTACACATGAGCTATCATCCAGAGATAAAATCTAATTGTATGAAACCATCAAATCTTGTTCAGATAAGAACTGAAATTGGTTCTTCAAATTACTCCAGTTACCAAATTGGTTTAGGTAAAAGCTCATGGTATATGCCACAAGTCTGATGGTAACAATTACCAAAATTCAAAAAATATATCTAATTTAGGAAAGATAAAATGCCTTCCAGTATATCTCTTTATGGGAACTCTGCTTGCTCATCTAGCTGCTGAGTTACACAGACACTCACACACACCCCACCAAGCTGGGGGATGCAACTCTGCTCCAGGCACTTCAGGATCCTGATCTCTGTGAATTGAGAAACTCAGTGCCAGGGCCAGCAAGCTGAAGAGTGGCTTCCCAGTTACCATACTACATAAAAGATGTTCTAGGTCTCTGTACAGTGGCAAATGCTTCAGCATATGTTTGATAGCATAAAGTTCTGAATATGAGAAAACATATTAAAGTTCCCTTTGCACCATCTCTCTTTTCTAGGTGGAAAAACCAGAAGGGCCCCTGAGCTTTTGATGTTGTGTTCAGGATCTGCTAGCAACAAGTCTAAAATAGTTTAAGCTTCAAATAATTATCAGGAAGAAAACTACTTTGTGAGTAACTAACTTTTTTTCCAGAACAGAAGTAGACCACATAGAACCTTGCACCAACAAGGTAGAGAGAGAAAGAGGGGACATAGAGGAGAATAATTCAAAGAGCTGAAAGTCCATAGTGTTGGAACAGGCTGTATCTTTTAGCTTTCATGGCCTATAACCTGCTAGGTGTATGCACCTCTGCATGAAGCTTGTCTGAAGACATCTTTCAGGTGACAGAAACTCTTATCCACTTAGTTCCATCTTACATGTTCCACATTACACAGATCAGGTCCCAGAAAAGTGACTAGGTACTGCTCAATTCTGCCATAACAACATAATGCAGAAAACCAAAAAATACCCTACCTATGGGCCAGACATTATATTGAGCAAATAAATCCATGTGTACAACTACAACTACTACAATACAAAAGTGTCCTTTTTCTCCACCTCAAGATTTGTCACTCAAGTCAAAGTCATGCTCAAATTCTGGAGTAGAACAAAGGGAAAGAGGGGGATACTGGCAGGGGTGACACATACTGGGAAATGCCAGGCCTTTGGAATAAAACGGAGCAACATTAAATCATCTGTGCCATTACAGTGGGGGTGAGTGCCTTCCTGAGTCAAAAAAGACATCTCTTCTTTCCCACTCCTCCTGAGACACAGAAGGTAAAATTTGTAAGGAGAGTGATGAGGTATTTCTCTCTCCTAATGATGACAGAATCACAGACTAAACAGAAATGCCTATTCTTTTCCTGGGCATCCAGGAATTCAAAATAAAAGGGATTAAAAATGACCCCTGTCACCTTTCCAAAGTACATTTTCTTGCAAATGCAGGCACCGACTTCTTGCTGCATCCACAGAATTCTCTGAGCGCTGCCAGAATCTGTTACTTACCCAGCACATCACTTCACACACTATTTTATTAAATAAGCCTTTCAGGTTAGAATAGCACACCTAGCTCCACCACCTTCTAAACCAATTTTCTCATATGATATCAGTAGAGGGGATAAGGCTAGGAAATCTGTTGGGTTCTGAAGATTCACAGGCTGAATACAAAGAGTCAGCTTTCAAACATTCTGTCACTTATCACTCAGTTGACCATCAGCTTTCATCTAGCTTTGTTCAAACTACTTCTTAAATCACCTGAAGCAACTTCTCCTTTTACCAAGATATGAATTTTGAGCAAATCCCAAGGTCCTCAGTCACATTATTGCAGGATTTACATGATATATGTGTATATTTAAATACATTACAGCATCAATATAGTTCATTCCTTGAACTCCAGTCGTCTCAGGGACAGGAGGGAAATCATGCCTCAATATATGGTGTATACAGTTCTAACATTTTAAATAAAAAATAAAGCCATATTACACATCAATTATTGCTTTTCCTTCTAATAAATAATCTCAAATGTATTTATCACCTAAAAAGTAGCATAACATTCCAGGCTTTTTATCCCCATATCAAAGTATTATTGCAATTAATTTCATTATTTAGAATTCTTTGAGAAGAGTGCCCCTTCTAGGAAGACTATTACACAATGTCACTTTTCAATTCTCTACCACCAAATTGCATTTATAACAGTTAACACAAAACATTCTATATGTAAGAGTACTGAAGAAAATCATTCTATACTGTACACTAACTTTACTGAATGCATTTAGTATAATTTTGTCAAATATTTGAATCTATAAAAAACAACATATGAAGAATAAATGATGTGACATTAGGAATTCCTTTAAGAAATAAATGTTCAACTTTTTACCCCAAACCAAACCAATCCTATCACATATAAACGCAGTGCCTTAAGTGCCAAATCCATCCTAAAAATCTATAAAGATATGTATAAAATATATACAGTCTCACCTAAAGATATAATATTGATATAATGGTACAGAAACCATACACAAAATACATTGCACATAATTAAATAATAGGCACACATTATAAACATACTGGTTTTTCAGCTTTATACATACTGGGCATGTTCATAAATACATATCAAAATCTCAGTGTTAGTTGGTATAGCAATATTACTTTTCTCTGAGAATAAAACCCAATGTTTGCATTTTTAAAGGAATTTCAACTCAAATACTTTAGAGTAAAAAAGCTTAAAGGCTAAGCAAAAAGCATTCTGAAGCTGATACCATTCCTCTCTAATTTCTTGTCAATAACAATAGCCTATTCTAATTTCTCACTGCAACAATGCCTTGCTTTAGCTAAATATAATTCATTTCACTTACCCGCTCCTCGTAAGAAACAGCAGTTATTTTTCCTAGCAGTACTCTTCCTAAATTCATCTTCACTTAATATGGAAAAAGCATTTCCTTAACACATCAGCTTCTCAAAGATTAAACTAAAAAATTCAACGCTGTTCCATGCCTGTACATGCCAGTAAAGTTTAAAGGCATTTCGTATGAAGTTCTATTTTACTCCCTTTATGTTACCAATAGCAACAGGCCAATGCAGGAAGCTGTGGTTCGTCAGGGATTCAGATTAGATCTCAATTATCTCTCACCAGAAAAGCTCGATCATTTTATATAAATCACGCTGATTGTATTTGAGAACGTTTCCTATAACAAATCAGGAAAATAAAATGACGCTGAACTGTATGGCAGTCCTGTATTCAATAAAACAGATTCCCAAGACAGTTTCCAAAAAAACACTAGTTAATCACCCTAGCATTAGTTAGAGAAACATTTACATAGTAAATCACTAATTTCAGAGGTTTACCTAATGCAAGCCAGAACAAAATAGGACCTCAAATAGTCCATTCTGCTCAACTTTTCAGTGGTTAACACTATAAACTGCAAATAAAAATCCACAAGACAAGGAGACTTGGCACATTTCATTAAACCTAGGAGTAACCTCTTGTCACTAAAGACAAAATTCTTCTTTCAGAAACCAACTGCTACTCTGCCCTTCCTCCCTCACAACCCGAACCTGTGCTCAGCTGATGTCAAGAGAGTTCTGTGCACAGAGCCTCAGGAACAGAGAGCAAAATAGGCTCCTTGTAATGAAAGAGGGAAGTGCAACTCACTTGCCTGTGACAGCAGTGTCTTCAAGAGACTCTATATGGAAAGTAGAGCATTTCAGGAAGTTTACTGCTGTCCACAACAGTGACAGTACCTAAATCACTCACTGCTGTTATTTTTAAAGCAATCAGGACACAATTTTCTGCTAAAAATAAACACTAGAATTGCAATCCGGGAGTGATTATTGGGCATTTTTATGCTAGTGGGATGTCCTTAAGCCCTAGGTGGACATGCTAGTAGAAAAAGGAACTTTTTCCCTAGTTCAGTACAGCATGTGGAACCCCCCACATCCATACAGTTCCTACGTTGAGCCCCTAACATACAAACAATCCTGCGAAGAAGGCAAATGCTACTTGGAACTTATAAAGAGAGAAAATGAGGAAATTGAGAAGATTGAGTTTTTCTGTTAACCAAGTCTCTTCATCCTAAATGCAAAATGGGAAGATGTGCCGACTTTTACATGCTGGCTATAGCAAGTCAGTCTCACCATGAAATTTTGAGTAAAGGCTCTTCTCAATTTCATTTAAAGTGATCAGGGAAGAAATTTAATTCACTTGTAGATGAAGCCTATTCTAACTAGAATTTGAGAGGCATAAGCCAAATGCTCTGATGGACAGTTAATTTTTTGACTGATTGCTTGTTTGAATAAGTACACCACCGCAGTTTTGAACGTTCCTACAAGCATTTAATATCATGACAAAATGCAATGGAAACAAATGGGTGGGTAGACAGGAAGAGATGTTATAAATTACAAATTACACCCTCCATTATTCTAGGATTTCAGAAGCAAGTGGCCTATGGTATTTGCCCAGAGGAACAGTTTTACTGTGTGTGGATAAGTAATCAAAATGTGCAACTTTATAAAGAAAAAAAATGCCAGAGCCATTTAAATACTGTATTTTGTTTGACACTAAACCAAGTAGGATGCAGAATGTATTTTCATTGTCAATACTTTAACCAAATAGCAACCCTATTGCAAATAATCAGGTGCATAATAACCCTTACAATGGATGAGTAAAACTCACAAATGTATCAGAAATGCTTGAAGAACTTTCCTGTGAACATCCCACTGAGGTAACACAAAACAGGACTTTGATCAATAGCTTACACTTAACACCCAACCTAAATCCTCTAGGAATCGCCCTAGAAAGACCAAAAGTACTCGTACAACTTTAGCAGGTTAGAATGTTACCCATAAGAAGGAATAAGAGAAAAATAACCCCCATGCAACAGTGGGACGTAGCCACAAGACCTGCAGCTCACTGGAGCCACTGCAGTGAAAGTTACTGGGAACACTGTGGGTGGGCAATGTTTCACACACTCTAGGCACTCACACTCAGCACTGTAAACCTAATAATCCCTTCATTTAAACAGACAGCAAGAATTGTTGATTTTGTTTCACTGACTACATTTCCATGCTTTTTTCCATACAGCAGCTCTTCTAACACTGAAAAATAAGCTCTAGCAATTAGACAGCAGCAGTTAATGATCACAGCTATGAAGTGCCGTGTGGCACTGAAAACCCTTTTAAAATATTCATACCCCTCTACATTTTCACAGCTTATTTCAGCAGCTACAGATATAAAATCTTGTGATTTTGAGTAGCATATTTGTAAATCGGGCAGGCAACTCAGAGGGCAAAGGTCAAAAGCAGATGGAATGCTAATTTGCAAAGCTATTAATGGAAAGTGTTAAAATATGGTACAACAGCTTTAAAAGCCTTATTCAGATACACCAAAGACAACATTTGTAAACCCACATCCATCTGCTTAGGAGCTAAACTGTGGGAAGGGGTAGCGACCCCAGATAAGGTTGATCTGTTTTTCTCTCCTACCCTCCCTCCACTTCCTGCTCATATTTGCTTTTGTACATTCGTTTTCAGAGCAGAAAAAGCTGAAGAGAAAGGCAGAATGACAAGGAGCCTGGAAAAGTTTTAACTTGTCAAAAGATTAATAGGGTTTATTATATCCCTGACTCCTAAAGTAGAAAACACAGTAGAAACCACCAGGCAATCAGAAAGAGGCAATCCCCTGGAGCAGCTCCTTGCCACACAGACTCCTAAACTAAATGAGACATTGGCAGAATGCACCATCAAAAATCTTAAATCTCATCAAGTATTGATTTTTTTATGTCATATTAAAGTAACTACTTGCATGACAGCCACATGTTAAGAATATGATTTAGCTCACTGATCCCAGTTACTGAAATAAAAAGCAGGAGCATCAAAAAGCCTACACATAAATTAAGGAAACTCTGCCATAAAATAAAATGCTTTTTCCTCTAATTCTCCAAATTTCCTGAAATCTGTCTAAATATATTTCTGTCAATGATTTGTCAGCTAGTCAACAATAAACAGACCCCATATGTGCTACTGATGAGAATAGGAAAGATTAATTTACAACACTGTGGATTCCCTCTATGAATTTTGAAGAGTCCTTCCTATTCCAATGCAATATTAACAAAAACATTTTGAAGCCAAATTAGCTGGAACTTGCTGGTGTATAAATAACTGAAGTACAAGCTGCCTTGTCAGACACTGAGACTTCCCCTGCAGAAAATCCCGCGAAGCAAAGGGAAGGATGCAAACAACTGTTCCGAGTGCCCTCTGCTGTCTGAGACACTGCTCAGACTCCTGTGCACGTTTTCCAGTGCTAAGTTCAAGCTTTGCTATCCAGAAAGCTACTCTAAAAAAAAATTATATCTGGTTCTACTAGCCATATTGTAAGGTTTGAAAATAATTCTACAGGACTGCAAAGTGAAAATTAAAAATACATACTTTTGCAAAAAAGTAACAATCTAACAATTCCTGGTTTTATTTTCCCTTTCTGTTGATCAACATTTTAAGACAAGTGAACCCTCTCCACTAATAAAATCATTATTAAGCACCACCTTAACTTGCACATTCAGATAGAAGGTAACTTGCAGTCCAACAGTTAACTAAAATTAAACTGCATATTAAAGAGGATGTGATTAAGTGACAGATCACTGAAACACATTTAGTCACTTCTCAATTTCCTACTACTGATGTAGCCTATAAAAATTAATAGATTTTGAGGAAATCAATGTAAAAGTGAGCATCAAAACAACTATATTTTAAGTAAATAATGCATATAATATCTTCCCATGCTTTGTAATTATTTCTTTCTCTCCTGATTTTAAAGTATGAAAATTTTGCTGCCATACTTGTAGCATTTAAGACAATTTTATTCTGAGATATACAGACAAAGAATAAGACTATAATGTCAAAATAAGCTGAGATGCTTACTTGAAAAATAAGTGTTTTCTGAGCAACAAGAAGCCAAAACTGATTTAAGTCTCTACACCTCAGAAATTTTGTATTCTATAAATACCTTTCATTTCTTTTCAGTTATTTTAATAACTAACACCATCTGGATTCTGTTTTATTGGATTAAAATCCAGCTGGAAGAAAAATCCCTTTAGCTGCACAACTTTTAAAAAGCACTATAACAATTAAAAGGTAACATATCTGTAACAACATTTTTGCTTTACGGAAACATGTGCAAGTATAGTAAAAATTAAGTAAAAGTTTTATTAAAAAAATAGAGAGATATCTATGTATCTAATACACTCATTTTAAAAGCAATACAATGCTGCAGAAGAATTTTAAACATGGCTATAAAAATGGTGTATTCTTCATTTTGTAACAGAGCTTATATAGAAAGTCAACTTAAATGCTTATACTTACGAACTTTGTCTCTTTAAAACCTCATTGAATCCTTAGAAGCATAATTTATCATATTTCACTGCAAGATTTCTTAGCTCAGAAGACTACTCATTAAATCATATTCCTGTTTTCTGCTCGCTTTAGACAAACAAAACTTTATACTTACAGACACTTGACTATCAGTAAAAGTTTTCTCCATGTATAAATGGTTTAATATCTCATTGTTAAGAAACAGTCCTTCGACTTTATTATTACGCTCTTCCTGAAAACATATTTACTTCTTCCAGAGTCCAGTACAAAAATGAGGCTTCTCTGTCTGTTGCCCTATCAACACCTCTCCCATTCTCCTCCCTCCCCAGCACATTCCCCGCCCTCAGTACTGGTTCTGTATCTTCTCATCAAAAGGAACAGGCAGCTTTCAAAATGGTGTTTAGGCAGGTCCTGCACAACAATAAAGCTTCTGTAAAGACAACAGTGCTGCTGAGGAATCTGCTAATGTAAAATACACTCACTGAGGCCCTACAGGACTCTGTCGTAAAAGTTTGTCCAAACTTGTTTAAGCATTGAGTCAACATCGCTTTCTCATCCAAAGTATTCCCTTTTTTAATCCTTTCCCCTTTGATGAGCATATTAACCTGAATGGACCAACTCACCAATCTCTACTAAAAATAATTAAAATATAACCTTTAAAAAAAAATTTTGTTTAAACACCTAAGACTCACAGCAAATTTCTTGCAGTTTCTGGCATGTATGTACCTGTCTCGGTGTGATTACAATCATATGTATGCATATTGTGCAACCTATCTCATCCAACCAAAACTCTCTGTGTTCTTGTGAGTAAGCAGAGTGCTGGCATTTACAAGGATCATGTTCCATTACTCTCATAATTTTCAATACCACACCTACTCTCCAGACAGATCTGCAATATACGTGCATTTTTTAAAAAAGCGTGTGCACTTTCTGCCCAAAAATAATCCTTAAGTATCATCCTTCTGCAGCTCCTTTGTCCATAGGGAAGTTGTGGATGGGCTTTTTACTGTATTTTTTAAGTTTTAGAAGTACTAGTGAAAAGCTTTGATGATTTAATAGTGAATAAAAAACAGTAGTAAGTAAATAGAAAGCATCTAGTAAAAGCTCTAGCTGACTCCTTTTACTTTCTTAAGTTTCACTGGAGAGGTAAATGCATGAGGACAGTGAAGTTAGGTGGTACAAACTCCTACCCAAAACCCCAGCAGTTTAAGCATGAGAGAGTATCAGAAAAAACTTGCAAATACTATCAATTTGTGCTGTATGTGTTTTATTATTATGGTCTAGAAATCCCAAGAAATCCCAACCCCGTTCATTCAATAAAGCTTTACTCATTCCCTAACATCAACCGGGTCTCATCATAGAGCAAAAATCCCTCCTCGGTTATTCTTTTGTCATGTGATGTGACAAAAAGACACACTGGGTAACAGGAAGAGCAGCGAGGGAGGGCAGGGACAGAGAGGCACCAAACCAGTCAGGCAGTTCCTCATTCCCACTCATCCAGGAGCTGCCTGGACAATCTCAGCAGCAGCTCTCAGCAGAGCAGTGGCCAGAGCCATCTCCCACAGCACTGCAGCACAAACAGGGCATGCTCCCAGTGCCCAGGGCAGATACTACAGCCAGCCAGCCCTTCACAACAACCTCACACCAAGGGAAAGGTAGCACAGCTTCCTGTGCCAAGAGGACACCCACAGTCCCAAAGCCAGGGAACAGCAGTGCCCACCCTCACATCTCTGCTCATGGGTTTATTAAACCCATGTTTGATATGTACTGGATATGTTTCCAGTAGTAGCCACACGTGGAAGTCTAGCAACGAGCAGCACAGAACATATCAGACATTTCCCTGATTACATTCTCCCAGACTCCAGGTATTTTTAGTTCAAGAGATTTCCTGAACCTGGTGCAGCCTGTCTCCTTAATAATCCCCAGTGGCTCTCTTTTCCAAGTACTTGTCCACTTTCCCTCCAGGACATGCAAATTTCTTGCATCCACAGCACTCAGTGGTGAGGCATCCCACAGACCAACTCACCTCCCACATGAACCATCATGTTCTCCTGTTTGTTTTGCTCCTGGCTCCAGCTATCTTTAATTAATAGTGTCAACTTCTTGTCCTGAAGGAGAGAGTGAGCAATCAATCCCAACCACTTTTCCTATGCCACCCATGATTTTCCACTCTTTCTTACACCTTTCTAAAGCCTTTCTTCTTCTAATACATCAGAACATTTTAAAATAAAGAGATCAGGTATGGAAAAAGAAACCACAGTTGTATGCAATGGAATCATCTATTCCTTCCTTAACAATCCATAATATAGGATTTTACTTCATTGCTACTGTACTGAGCTGTTGTTTACATGCAACTCTACCTTATAACTCAAAGACCTCACTTCTGAGAAGAAATAGTCTGCTGAGAAACATATATATCATTTGTTATATGAAGCTAGAGCTATTTTGCCTCATTAGTATTACTTTACATTTATCTGCATACATTTTCATCTGCCATTTTGTTGCTTAGTCATTCAGTCTTACAAAAGCAGCCTGGTCTCATCTTCAGAGACTGCTCTTGTCCTTATTACCTGGAGTAACTTCACCTCACTGCTCACCTTCTTGGGAAGAGCCTTAAAAGATGCCCTTGAATCAACAAAAGTAATATAAGAATCTGCAGCAAGTATCAGCCTGAAGCAGCAAATAGTTCTGCACTTCAGAATCAGTGCAGTAAATAGTAGCATTATTCTGCCTTAACGTCACATGCCTCAGACCCAGAAGAGGGAACAGCTTCAGTTCAAAGAGAAGGAACTCTCTTTGAACAAGTAATTCTACAACATTCTAGCAATTTTTGAAGAAGGCTAGGTTAGGGAGAAAGACATCCCTGAGAGGTTGCCAACCTCACAAAAGCTCCATTTGTGTGAGCATTGACAATTCTGTCACTACTCAAGGAAACCAGAACCAAAATAACAGAGCCAATGCCAAAGCCCAGTGTCTTACATTGCTGAACTAAGCAATGCAACCCCTCTGGAGCTTCAGGTGGTTACTTCAACTTGCTCACCCTGCCTGATCCTTGTAGTTCCACAACTGCAGAGGTGCTCACACCCTGTGAATTCACCTGTGTCCCTTTAATCATATGTCTTAAGAACGGCAATACTGGCTACTACAGGACAATTAATTTATACAGAATACAAGTTTATCTCTTGTCCCTGAAAGCACATATTGTGTCTCTGGTTCTATGGCAGAAATGCTTGTGTTGGAGAGACAAGCCTGGAGGCAGTAAAGGCTCACACAGCACCTGAGTGCCAGGGTCAGACAATCTACTGATTGCCTCCTCAAGAAGAAATTTCTCTATACAGTGCCAACTGCCTTTGCACATATGGGGACCCAATTCCCTAAGGAATCTATCCTAGGCAACACTGTTGGTTTCTTCTCAAGCACCACAGCATGGGGTGAGCACTGCCATGATGAGCATGGCCCATATGCACTTCACAGAAAAAGCTGAGATGAGATCCAGCTCTCAGCACATTATCTGACAACTCTGCTTTTTACATGCAAATTTATATGGCAAATTTCACCAGAATTTGAAGAAAATAACCCAAAAGAAGGAGAAAACAGTAAACAGTAACATTACTGAAGGACGATCATTTTACCAATTGAAGTGACAGAAAATAAATCCCATTCTTTTCACTGGGGAAAAAGAAGCACAATTTAACATTCTGGATTGTATGTAGAAGTAAGTACTTCAAATCCACAATAAAGTGGTTGCACACAACTGTATTGATCTGTTAACCAACCCACCTTTGTCAGATACTTTACAAACAGTGTTAGGAGCACAAGAACTTTCCATGAAAAAGTCTACAAATGTAAACTCGAGCAGATAGTGAAAATCTTTTTTAAATTATGGTACAATGTAAAATACCAGGAAAAACCTAACAGCAATGCTAGAGCACAATGTGTGAAGAAAAAGAAAATGTATACTACTAGCATGTTTCCTTCTTCAAAGAGATATAAATAAACTACCTGATAAGATTCCACATACCAAAGTAAAAGCCTGAGGACAATCGTCTAGAGAAGGCTGGAGAGTCTGAAATTCTTTATAGAGCAGTCTAGAGAAGCAAATGTGAAACCAAATGATGCTGGACAGCTTGACAGTCCAGACAGTGCAATCCCCTGCCTGCCCCCATGTCCTGGCAGTGTTTCACTTACTGGCACAGATGTGTGGCCACTGTGCAGCCCAGCAGGTGAACAACTCAGCCAGGACTGTAGCAGCCCAGGGTCTGAACAAAGCAGAAAAATGCCTGGCACAAACCACTGGATGTTTTAAAAGTCTGACTGATCAGCTCCATGACCATATCAGTAATTCAAGGTAAAAACATCAGTGTGTAATGTCATGACTGACTTAACACTATTTGCAGGTAGACATCATGGTTCAGCAAGAGGGTTTGAGTCAGGGAGTCTGAAACCAGTAAGCACATCTCTTACTGCTCCAGGAGCTGACCCCTGGTGCAAAGGGAAAAGGGAAACAACCTCATCTCTGGGTACAGAGCCATGGAGCCTCCAACACAGCAGTGTCAAGGGCTGCTCAGTTAGCACTGAGCACTCAGACTTCAGAATATCCGTATATGAGACGGGATTAAGCCTTTAGGAACTCATTATCAGCATGCTAAAAATATAGTACTGCCTTTTGCATACAAAAATGGAGATTTTCTCATGTGTGCACTGTTAATTCAAGTTGGCCTTTCCCCCCCCTTTCAGGAAAGCTGATAGCAAAACTGCCAATTGGTTGGTTATATCTTAGATAAAAAGTTAGACAAAATATTGTCAAAGATGCAGTTCTTAAAGGGGCTACACACTTATTTTTAACTAATTGGTGAAAGACAAAACCATACATTCTTTTCAAATTTTGAATTCACTGTTATAACCTGAGAATGAAGAGGCCTCTTGATTTAAATCACATACTTACACTCACCATAGTGGTGGCATTGTGGCCAAGATGATGACCTAAGACCATCAATAAAGGACCCTCTACAGGGAGAGTTAATATTAGATCATATGAGAGGGTGAGAAAAGTTTGGGGCATGTTTAGATGTTCTTGTCTGATTTTCCTAGTATACTAGTTGGTCTAATATAAGCTATTATCTCCCCGTGTAAGCTTTGTCTGATTATTTAAATCAGTCAAACAAAAACAGGTACCCACTTAAAAGCTCCTTATTAAGTCAAATGAGCATTTAGGGGGAGTTTTGCCACCCACAGATGCCAAAGCCTATATCCAGCAGAGACATGTCATCCATTAGTATAAAAACCTCATACCAAAGAGGTGCGCTGTATGCTTTCAAAAAACAGATGAAATGCAAAGAGAAGTCGATTCAGTAGAATTAACAAAACAAAACAAAAAAAATCAAGCATTATTATCTAAAATAGCACCAAATAATACTACATTATTAATGGTTATAATTAAGATGGAACATTCTGGCAAAAGTCCTCACACTGATTTTTAAAAAGAATACATTATACATTCTAACTTTGAAAACATTAATAAACTCTAGAAATTTGATACAGCAAATGTTGCTTATAACATACACTATAGCTTTAAGGTTTCCAAAACAGGATGAGAACAAGAAGAAAAGCTGCAACAGCCATCTTTTCTTGTCCTGATATTTAGTTAAAAGAATTAAATCATTAATTTTAAAAATATCTCTGCATTAAATGATTATTTAACAATACTTAAAGAATTGACACTTGTTTCCCTAAGAGATTATGACTCTCATTATACTACTTTACCCTATTTTTAACCACAGAGAAATGCAAAAAGTACATGTACTAAAATGATTTTTAGGAAAAAAATAGCTTTGAACATTCTTCTGGGTGAGGAGGAACCTAAATTTTTGACTTCAAGAAAATACTGCAAGGTTCCCCCATTTTCACAGATGTGAAAAAAAAATTGTGAGTGGAATGGGCTACAGTTGAAAGTGTTACCAAAACTGGTGATGAATAAAGGAATTACAATTACTGTGCTTAAGGTAAATGTTTACATAAGTAGTGTTCTACTGTCTGCAGTCTCACAGAGACACCTTAATGTGTTTATAAATTTATAACATATTTTCCAGAAGAAGAATTGTGCAAGAGGATGAGAGTAGTGGCATTTACCTACAGGGAAGAAAAGTAGGAAGAAAGACAGGATCATGCCCTCTCATTAAACCAAATATTAAATAATCATAAGGTCCTTTTAGCTTAAGTTACACCTTAAAATTATGAACCAGAAAATATGCTAAAAAGTAAAATTGGTGCAAATCACAGAGTATTAACATGGGTTTTAATGGAAACTATTTCATAACAACAAATTATTCACATAGGAAAATTTATTGCTAGATAAAAGATAAATCTGTTCTTAACCAAGCCAGATTTCCTGTAATTTAATAAAGAAAATTTTCTAAATACATTTCTTCTGAAAACAACATAACTAGGGCACAAACTAGACATGCTCATTTTTTAAATTCAGTTCTAATTTAAACAATAATTAATCATTATCAGTCCTGCTGTGAACAAGCACAATTTCTACAGTTCAGAAATAAAATTGTGCATTTTCTGTTTTGTGAGACATTTTCCCTACCACAATTATAGCACAACTGCACCATTGATTTTGCACTCATCCCATTTTGATCCCTATATTTTTAAAATAATATTTCTATCAGCAAAAACAGCACCTAGATGTAAATCCTACAAACTTGTCTGGTTTTTTCCTATGTATAATACAGCTTCTGTAGGTAAGAGGAAAATACTTATGGAGGGGCAACTATACCATTAATTCTAATCTTACAAGAATTCTCTCTGTGCACATATAGTCAGATGTAATCTAACAAGATAAAAGAAAGTGACTTTTTTTGTGAAATTATGTTTTTATTTATTAAAATATCTATCAATATGCTGTAATCTTGGACAGATATTTTTAAAAACAAATAACAAATTTCAAAGAAATCACGCCACCTTATGGCAGCAGTCAGCAACACTGACAGCTGTTGTTTCACACACTCTTCATACTTCAACAAAAAAATCCAAACACAGCCTTTTTAGACCTGTAAACTATGAACAGTGTTCAGCAAATGCCCATAAAGAAACTCCATGGAACCTACTTACACAGCTCAGTTTAGAAGATTAATTTGGCTGCCAGCAGGAATCAAACCCACAAGCTCAGAGGAACATACTAACCTCCAGATTTCATGTTTGGATTATTACCTTACCCATTCTGCTAAGATAACTGAAAAGAACACAAAAGCAAGCAAGTAGCCTATACAATGCATTCATGGTCATTATTCCAAAGGCGGAGTCTCTAAGAATTTCCTGCTATTGTTATTTCCTCTAAATAGACTGCCTGAAATAAACTAAACATGCACTAACAACATTGTGTTCTCCTACACATAGTGTAAGAGTACTTGGGACAAGTGCTGAAGCAGCACTGATGAGGTCTGAACCAAAATCAAAACACCTCAAAACTATTTTATTTTGACATATAAAGCTTTTGAAATTCTCTGGATTGCTGTTCCTCCTGGTGGCTGGGATATCTATGATATCATTCTCTTACAGCATGCAGAGTGAAAAAAAGATTTCAAAGTGAAAAGAAGTAGTTGGACAGAGAACAATCTGCACCCATATAACCACATGTAGTAAGGGCATTCATCCAAATACAGATTTGAATACAGATCATTCCTTTGTCCAGTTCATATCGTGACCTAGAATGAAAGTTTCCCCTTCCAAAGTAACTCAGTAACAATGAGAACATTAGGACACAGATCGACTCTTAATCCCTCCTGTTGGTGCTTCTCTGTTTACATACACTAACAAACACCAACTAGGACATAATGAGAGGGAAAAAAAGGACTTTTTAGGCCAGTAACTATCATATCTTTCTGAAATTAATGGAAAGTTCCAAGTGCCTATTTTAATGAATATTTACGCAATGTGAAACAGCTCCAACAACAGAAATTAAATTTTATTTTTTATGTTTAAAACACTCAAAACATGAGATGTGCAAAAAAACCTGCATGGAATTTCTATCTGAAAGGCTGTAGAAAGAACCATGTTTTTCCTGTTGCATGTGAATTTCTATCTGAAAGACTGTAGAAAGAACCATGTTTTCCCTGTTGCATGTGAATTTCTAGCACTAGATTCTTTGGTATTCTGAGAGAATTCACTCTTACTGCAACCAGAAATTCTGTCAAAACTGGATATATATAACAGCAAACTTTTCCAATTTAGAAGAATCACCATTTTCTTATTAAGAAAGATGTAGCTGGATTGTTCCCAACCCCTTTACCCAGAAGTTCTTGCTGTGTTTAAGTTATGCAGTTACTGTATTAAAGTTGAGTGCAAAGATATTAAGTATTTTCCGTAACTAGAAAAAAAAGCAAGACACTTAAAAGTTTCAGAGAACATAGAAGCAGACTACTATGAAAAACAGAAAAATAGAAAAACATACGAGAAATAAGTAATTACAGTTCCTACCTGCATTCCCTAAGCATGACAGAAGCTCTTCCATACATTCTGCTCCCTAAAAATCCACTGCACTGAGCTCCCTTCTTCTTTGGCTCAGAGTCAGTGAAATGCCATTCTTCCAACATTTTACCACAGCAGAAAACTCAAGAGTGTCTCCTTTCCTCCTCCCATCTCAAGTGCTTTTCAAACACCTCCTTCCCATTTAGAGGGCTCAGTGTGCCACATTCCCTCCTGTGCTGAAGACTGGTGTAGTATGCGCTCCATGCTCTTGTGCCAAGATCTCTGCACAGATTTTTGTTTCACCCCAGTCACCAGACTTCCTCCAAATAAAGATGGTAAAGGGGTAAGGGAAGGCTCTCTCCATTTACCTTCACATCACTGTGGGTCAGGTTTTCCTGAGGAGGCATGCTAGGAGGGAAGATATAATGAAGCCATATTCCTACAGGTGGTTCCTGCTGCACAGCAGGAGGATGGCTTTCCATTCCTGGTTTTCACCACAACCAGTACAGTTTGGCCAGTGAGACCCAGACATCAGCGGATGCTAAACCAGATGTAACATAGAGTAATATTACACTTAAAAGGACCCAAAATCACCAAGTTGATTTCCTTTTCTCAACTGCTGTCAAAATTCACTAGCTGAACAAAAACCAGAATATGACGAACATTTGATTTTTCTACATATCATGATACATTCATTTCTGAGACATTATGAACATTTTGATCAACGAATGTGTATCATTTGGATTTGCACAGAACCAACTGTAACAGGAAAAATAAAGTCAGAAATCCCCACAAAAAGAATGGCCACTGCTGGTACCAATGTAACCTATTAAAGAAATACTAAAGAAGACAGGTTGACTGTATTCCCCTCACAAAAACGTCATATGATAGTAAGTAACTTTATTATACTAATGCATGTTAATAATGTAATAATTTCAGCAATTATCAGCTTTATCTACTGTAAGTTCTCTAAGACTCACTTCTAAATTTTAAGTGAAAGTTAATTACCTCAAGGTCATCCAGAGAGCGAGTAATACTAAATCGCTTAGATCTTCCAAATGATCTTCGAGCAGAAGAACGTGGAGGAGGAGCCTGATTTAATCCCATTGAATGTCCAAATTTTGCACCCTAAACAAAACAAAAAATATATATTAATTTATTTCTTTAATTTTAGTACATTGCTGATCATAGCGAGATCTGAATTTTAAGGAAATGTAACAGGACCACAATTTCAAAACAAGTTGGTCATTTGCCATGCCCCTGTAAAATCACATACTAAAATTCATTAAAGTTGACTTTCCTGGTCTCAAGTCAAATATCTTAAACATCCAGCATTAATTTCACTGTATTAACATGATTCATCAGTTAGGTTGCTAAAATGTACACATGATACATGTCAGTAATAAAAGCAAGATGATCCTGGCTCTTTCCTGTCTTAACCGGAAACCATTTACCTCCAAATTATTTGTGTTTTCTATAGGAAATTACCATCCTAGAAATCATCTAATCCAGCTTCCCTTGGAACATTTCTCCATCTTTTTAAAAATGTTACTTTCACTACTCTTTTTTTTAAAGCCTTGCTACTGCAAAGTCCAACTTTTTAAATCACACAGCACAAAATTGCAGGAACTTTTGTTCTGAGGAAAGCAACTCCCTCACTTGGATGTTCCACTGCTATAACTGGTGTTGCAGTAATTAAATCTAATGGTTTTCTCTTGTCCTCATAATCATGCTCTTTCTCCCTAAAAAGTCACCAGATGTCAGTTAAGCTACTCAGCATGTACATATCAGGTTTATTCCAAATGGCAAAGTGTAAGCTTGAACCTAAAATTAAGCACACAGTCGGTGATTGGTGCTAAGCAGATGTACATAAACTCACTACATTACAAAAACTTGTGATTATGTGCCTGAAATTTTAGATTCCTTTCACTGTGATATTCAATGTGGGGAAAATTCTTCCCTGTCTACTCATGCTTTTTGCTTTAGAAAATAAAAGACTTTAAATCACAAAAAATTCCCCTGTTTCATGTCAGCATCTTTCTTCATTATAGTAAGCTTAAAAATATATCTATTAGTATTTTTAGAATTGCTCATTTGGCAAATTTGTAATATTTATTAAATTTTCTATTTTACTTCATTTCTTCCTTTGGGCAAGTTTCTGTGCTCTGAGTTCTGAAATATTTTGGTCACCCTTTGATCACTCATTGGAAAGTCTATACACGTCACATTAATCAAAGGAACAATCACAAATTCTGCATCCTCATAGCGTCATGCCAACAACCACTCCCACAAAGCAGAGAGCAGCCAGAGCATTGTACAGCCTTGGAGATGTCTGCCTGTTTGCTAATTCCCATGGAGACAACACTGGTCTATAGCAACTGGGCTCTGGCCATCAGTGTTCTCAACAGATTCTGTTTACAAGCTCAAAGAATTGTCAAGACAAAACAGGAATCTGGATCCAAAGTATGCAGCAGGGTTCATCCCCTAAACAGGGGTTGAAAGTTCAACTTCAAGCAGTATTAAAAGTGATCCGTTTTTCTATGAAATCTCTTTCCCTCCCAATTTTCCATTTACTAAGGGTTTGATTTGTTGGGGTTTTTTTGTTGGCTGAGAAGTAAATTGGGCAGGTTCTGCCAAAGCAACCTGGAAATCTAGTAACTGGATATTAGCTTCCAAGGTTTTAAGAGAGCATTTAAAAGTGCAGCATAAACAAGCTATGATGGCTTTTGATAAATGATCAAATAAATATGAAGAGAGGAAAATTGCTCTCTAAATGTTGACAAGCAACACCCAGTGGAATGAGGATCCTGTCTTTTTGAGCAACTTTTAAAATCATCTGTTCATCCAGGCAGGTACTGCTGATGTGGGTCACACCTGCCTCATCCCTTACAGCCTTTCACATCTGAATGGAAAGCTACACTCTAATCTGTGCCACACAGTGAACTTCACCTCAACCCCTGGACCCCTGGCTAAATTCAGCAGTATCCATTACTGTTGCTGCACAGCTGATCAAACAGGCTCCTCCTGTATGAATTCTTCTGCTAGAACATGAATATATGTGAACATCTACTTGATTTCACCACTAGTCAAGTATGACCACACTAGGTCTGTGATTTTAAATTTTTTTTCATTTTTAACCTGAGAATTAGTGATAAAACTCTCAGACTATCAAGAACTCAGCAAATTAATGGCATCATCAGTGAGAGTACAGTTGGTACTTTGAAACTAATGAAACAGTTACACAGTATAGATGCTTAATGGTCTTTGATGTGTTTCTGACAAGTAGATGCATGCCTGAGAGAACTTCATCTTTCATTGAAAATAGAAGGGTGAAAGCAAAAAATGAAAAAACTATCAGTAGCAGACATATCTATTCAGAATAAAAAATACATTTTCACTTTTCATTCTATTTCATCCCCAAAAAAGAATATAAATTGTTCAGCATTTATTTAAACAGTAGAGACTGCCATATATGATTCTGGGAGATTAAGACAAGCACCTAGAGAACATGCACTCAAAAAATTTTTGAAACAGTAACATTACAAATTGAAGGAAGAGGAACCAACTGCCTCAAGACAAATCTAATTAGATTCCAATGAGAAGCAGATTCTTGATAAGATTAATTATCACCAGATGCCCCATTTTGGAGGTAAACACTGCTTACCTATTTGTGGTCAGAAGCATAACAAAGAGAAAGAGGGACAGCAGACAAAAACCACTTGAAAAAATGTGTGGTATTAGAAAAGAGAAAGTAAATTAATATCCAATCGAAAATTTTATTTATGGTTTTTGACATTGTTATGCAAAACTGACCACTGAGCCCTGGGTGGAACAATAAAGATAAGAACAGGTTAAAAAAAAGAGACCCTGGGAATAAAATAATGCTTAAACAATGATTACAAAATATAAAAATGCACTGAGCTAACCATTTCCCCAACCCATATGGGTAACAATTGCAATTAAGAAAATATTTTCAACTGACAAAAATCTCTTCCATGCTCTGAAAAAATAAATTAATAATCTAGGAAATTAAGGAGGGCCTTACTAAAAAAACCCAAAAAGACTGCAATTCACAAGTATTTAATTTCCTGGGAAGTCTCCCTTTTCATCTTTATTAACTCTACTCAGACTATGAAGGCAGACCTCCTTCTCCAGATCAATTTTTAAAATGGCTACGCATACACACATGCACACAAATAAGGAAAGAATCACTCCTCATAAGTAAGCAGCAGCATTTTGGCAAATGTCTTTCATGGGATTCTGAAGAGGTGAAAATAAAAGCATGCATGACTTGAACAAAAAACAACCATTGGAACTAGAACGTACCAATCAGCACAGCTGAAGTAATCCACAGTGTTTGAACCCAGAGAGATTGTTAGTGCAATGATTGATAATGTCATTTGTACAGTCTGTTACACAAAGAAATTGTCATACTTCTAAAAGCCCTTATTACACTATTAAACAGGTATTAATAACCACTAAATTATCCACAAACATTTCAGAACTATACATGTATGACCAAAAAAATGGCCAGGTTGGAGCAACCTGTTCCAGTGGAAGGTGTCCCTGCCCATGGCAGAGGGCTTGGAACAAGATGATCTTAAGGTCCCTTCCAAGCCAAATCACTCTCTGAAAAATATGCTGGTTTATTCTCTGTTAGCCAATGAGCTAAAACACTGAAATTTGCTGCATGAACATTAGGCTGTAGGGTTGTTTGGGGTTTTTTTTTTAAATACAGATTGCCTATAAGCCCTAGAACTGTTTATTAACCTCAAAGATTCTCTTCCAAAAACAGCGTTCCTAAATCTATGAAACTCTAGAAATGTTCAAATAGTCAAGAAAATCTAAGAAATTCTATCAGAGTACAGAATTAGAAACTAAAGTCCACCTGACATTTTACCAAGTGCCTTCATCTTAGCAATTTTAGGAATCCAGAAGCCAAAAGAAAAGCACAGAAATTTGTAAAAACAAGTTGATCAGTGAAAAGCATTTGCTACCTCTTGCATCCTCCCCTATTTGCAATGCAGATACTTGCCACCCTGCTACCACCATCTATCATGGTGGAAGTATAAAAGAACATATCTCTAAAAGCTTTTATCCTGTTACGATTTGGCAGATGGAGAGGAAAAACAACAAAGGATTAAAGGAATTAAAGTACTGATGCTCTAAAAAAAATCCATTCCTTTTTTTACTCTTAGAAAAAAGTAAAAATTAGAATGGATTGAAATATCAGTTAAAAGCATAATCATAAGAGAAAAAGGACCATTAATGGGGTCTGTGTCCTTTATCTTTTTTAATAAATTACTAGATAACCCCTTTTTTTTTGGTTAACGGGAAATGGCGAGTGCAAATATGACAAGGAGAGCACTGAAAACACCAGGGGAGGACTGACACAGCAGCATTTTGTGAATGCATTCAAGTGAGAATGTTTTCTGTCTGAGAGCAAGAATGGTGTACAAGAAAAGTACAAATGAGAAAGTGGAAAACGTTGTACTTTATGTATTATCAAGGCAGAGGAGTGAAGAAGGATGTGACTCATGTTAGGCTGCAAACAGACAGAAAGAACAAAAAGGTTCCAATGTAAGATGATTTGCACAACTCTAATTATTTAAAGATAGAACGAAAAAGGATGGGCTCTTATTTTTAACTGATAAACAAGTTAGACAGCAGCTCCATATAAGATTTTTGGCAGTTCTGGCAGCTGAAGGGTTTTGCATCTACCTCTGACCACTCCACCAGCCGACGAATCGCAGCAGGCTGTGCCCTCATCTCCACTGACAGCAGACAAGAGTTTACAAAATGAAATAATCCTGTTTCTAAGGCAGATCCACAGCCAGTCATGCCAGCACAACTCATGATATTCACTGCCAGCTCTGGCCTGAGCACGACAGGAACTCTTTTAAGCTGGAACTACCAAAGAAATGCAACATGAAACTATGACAGCCAATATGTGACTGAAACCTGGAGCCTGAGTGCACAGAAGAAAGTTGATGAAAGCAGATCAATTATTCAGAACACGAAGAAACCAAACACCTTCAAGAAACATTAAAGGAATTCCCAACTATAGCACGAGCTGTACTGTGCTCCTTCATATTCCAGCAAATGCACTTACTGAGCATTCTAATTTTGCAACAAATTACCATGTGCAACAACCTGAAATTTCCATTTTGTGCTAAATAGTCTTTGTGCCTCTCTACAATTATTGTCTGGATATTACTAATAAATTTCCTCTCCTCTGGTACCAGTTCTAAAGCTGCAGGTGCAGTAAAAGGTTAGCAAGGAAGGAGACAGGCAGATACTGAAGTACAAGAGACTAAGGAAGGGGGGAAGTTTTGTTAGGAGTTCAGGCATCCCTGACAACGAAAAAATACAGGGAGCTGGCACCAGGAATCCAGAAAGAGAAGAAAAGGAGAAAGAAAAACAGTGAGGCTTTAGGCCAGCTTCCAGCAAATTTACAACTTTTTATGGAAAACACATTATAGTTTGTGATCTTGAGAGGAAACTAAAGGGACTAAATCACATGGGACAGAGATTTTGCCTGCTCTATTGGAAGAGCAGCGAGAAAGAAAGGTAAAATATAAGAAGGGAAGTTAATCAAAAATGTTTAAAAAGCACTGACAAGCCTGATCATCTACATTTATAGAACTATGCTTTCAAAACTGTTTTGGAACAAAACTTAATCTCACAAGATTTGAGTGAAATAGCTTTAAAATATTAAAAGTTTTGATTTAAAAAGCTTAAGAAAGTAATTAAATGTGATGAACAAAGTTCTAGGAGCTGTAAGACAAAAATATCATTACCAGCATGCACTAGTTTTCATAGAAAATGTTTTTCCTCCTGTTCAGGTGGAACAAGTACACTACTCTTTGTCCTGCCTGTTTAAGAGATACAAAAGGACCATGCACATGCTAGAATAGTCACACAGAACTGCTTGCCTCAGTTTAATAAGCTCAACTAATTAAGGAGCTCAACGGAATTTGGTACATTCTATGTGTCACAGAACTTAATCATACTAACTATAAAATCACCAATTTTTAATTTGTCCCATTTCCAGCTACTGAAGCTTAAAAAACCTCCCACTGCTTTTAGGTTTGATTCTGTGACTTTGTATGGCTCAGTGTGTAACAGTTTGGAATCCAGATACACTGATCATATAATTTGAAACTTCTGTGATTATTCAAAATTTGCCAAATTTAATCCTGGCTGTTGAGCCCCTCAGCAGAAGGGTCAGTCTGGATTGGCAGCTCATCTTTAAAAAGAATGTGGGTTTAAGACCTCAGAAAGAAAGTTCCTGATTTAGACCTTTCTGAAAAGGGATGGGAAACAGTAATCAACAAAGCACACAAAGTCTCAAAAACCAGTGAAAGGACCACAGAAAAAAAAGCAGCTGATGCAAATATTATTCTGCCATCAATATTGGTCTCAAATCCTGACCTGGACTGTGTGGCTTTGTCTTCCTCTCTCATCCACTCCTACCTTAAGCATCCACTCTCCTGACTGACCACCCCTCTGGAGCAGAGCAGGGCAGAGCAGACCCTGACCCCCTTTGCCCCTCATCCCAGCTGCCAGCATCCCCCACCCAAAATTGACCGTGAAACTCACAGTTCTTGTAAAAGAAGGGTCTGGGGGGCCTGAGAACAGGATAGATTGAAATATGGGGTATGTTGGGTGAGGACTTCTCATATTCCAGAAGAGATAAAGGAATCTGGGGGGAACTGGGAACAGGAGTGGCTGTGGTTCCATCCCAGGAAGCAGAAAGTCCTGGGGTACAGGTGTCTGTGCTGATAGAGGGGGCTCCAGGTGCTATGGACAAAACCAGAGTGAAGTGACATCTTTCAGGCTGCCCTGCACTTGTGTCATCATCACAGAGGGACAGCACATCACAAAACCTGAGTAGCTGACAGAGGGTTAATTAAGAGATCTATCACCAATCAAACCTTTCTGTCAGCTTCTTCTGGAGCCTTTAATTACACTGCAATTCCTGCCATTTTTTGGAGGTTTTTTTTTGGTTGGGGTACACCAGGATGACAAAGAATTCAAATGCTATATTTAATACCAGCGCTGATCAACAGATTTGACGACTTTTAAGAATACTTCTTTACTGATCAGATGATACTGATACATTTTGCTCCCTTCTAGCCATTACAATGGCATTTTAGATGCCAGTTTGGCCCGCGTGACAGTGAAAAATGTTGCAAAATTTCATGTAAGATCTACATGGACTCCAGGAAGACACAGAAAAGAGGCTGTCCTGACATGAACATCCAAGTAAATGAAATTTAATGCTTGTCTCCTGTACTAAGGATATTGGGCATAAAACACTGACTCATCTGTACTGCAGTACCATCCTAATCCCTCATAAAGAAAAAAAAACGGCCACAAATGTTGATGTTATTTATGCATATGAAAACATAAGATCCTTTTCTCAGTATAACTAGATAAAAGTATCTTCTCTAAGTTGGAAGCCTGGCAGTTGGAAATTACAGAGGAACAGAAAGACCTTACTACACTAGGGAAAAATGTGAAGAAAAATACAAAAAAGGGCATAAAAACTGGTTTCAAATCATCCTGAATATTAGATAGGCATTAGCTGAACATTAATTCTGTATAGCCAAATAACAATCAAAACTCTGACCAGGAATCATCATAAAAGCAAAAAAAACCAAGAAATAAGCCTTATGAATACATAATCTGTCCACATATTTTTAAAACTGCTTATATCTCTGCTAATCCATCTAAAAATTAATATTACAGCAACCAATTATATATTGCAATTATGAAAAAACTTTTGGATAGGATAAGACTACACTGACTTCTTATTGGAAAGTGACTAGTGATTGAGGTTTAAAACAAAAATAATATCATTAAGAGAAAGCAGAGAGAAAGATTGTTAGTATTTCTCAGGACAAATATTAGCAGGTATGAAATGAAACTATACAGAAAGCACAATTAGGTAGTATTATCTTTCCACACTATTAAACTGCAGAACATATAAGTCAAGTGATATCAGGAATGCCAAAAGTACAAGTTCACATAAGTTTTAGTGATTCCATATTTATTTTTGTTAATTAATTATCTTTATTCCATATGACCATATTTCTTGTCCAGTGAAAAACTGGTATTTTACAACTTCTTTTCTCCTCTAAATCTTCTCAACTGCAAGGAATTCAGATCTTTCTTAGTACAGACAATAATTTTACAATCTCCCATCTCAAAGCTTTTATGTTTAAAACATAAATATTAAGCCATTTATCATTATTTCAATTTATTCTGTGCTAATTATTTTTTCCATGCCATTTTTTTTCTAGTGCACAAATTTGAAATGAGGACATTTCACAAAAGCCAGCACCACTCTAGACATTTAGTGTCCAGATTTTATCTAATTTCTCTTTCAAAGAAACACAGCCAGCATTATTTGGGCTTTTTATACACTTCGAAGATCCTAGAACCATTTTTAAAATAATTTTAAAAGATTACAATTCATATGAAAAGGCCATATGGAATTACTAATTATTTAATTGCCTTTCATTTTCTCTAAGCAAAAATCAGAGGACCTATTTCTTATAGATGTCACATTGCAGATTAATTCACATTAGCATATTCTCAGATCTAGCTTGGTGTTTGGGATTTTTCTTGAGTTCTCTTTAAGGTTTATAGGTAGATCTCAAATCAGATCAAAGCCTATAAATCCAAAAGTTAACATTAAATTGTACTGCATAAGAATAGCAATCCAGCTGTCATTAATTCTGCTTTAGAAACAGCTGTGGTGGAACAATTTAAGCTAGTGAGCAAACAGAATTCTAAAGAAAAGGGAAAAAAAGATGTAATTATACAACAAAAAAAATATGGGAACCACAAAGCTTTGCCAACACTGTCTCTGCATTTGAAATATCTGCTGTGCAGTTAGTTCATCATCCAGTTACCAATAGTAAAAACTTGAAATTCTTGGATCTGAAGCAAATTACAGATTTTCACCACCAAAAAAAATAAAAAAAAAAAAAAAAATTTTTAATTTGGACAGCATATCTTTTTCAGTAACACTGGCTTTGGAAACAAAGACAACTCTGAAATTAGTTACAGTTAAACTTCTGATCAAAACAGAGAAACAATAATAGTTGCCCATGAACTAAGTTAGCAAGGAAAGATGCCTTAGTGAACCCCATAGAACTCCTTACCCATCTTCTCTCCTCTACATTTTTACAATATTTTCAGGAGATTTAATTATGAACGTTACCAAGCAGTCTATATATTTTATTGTTTAAAAAAAAAATACACATTTGCAATATTACTGTCCAGTGAGTCTCATAAAATAAGACTTTCTATAATCCTCTAAGATCTACAAATAGGATCCAACTACAAATTCACACTTTTCATCAGCACAAACAATAATGTGATCAAGACAGAAATATAACAAGTGTGAAACAGTAAAGGATTTCTAATAGCCAATACCCAAAATTTTAAACTTTTTAATTACATTTCAATAGATTTGTCATAGTCACTTGGAATAAACCTATGACCCAAATGCTAGTTATCCAGCTCAGGCTGTAAAATCTCCTTTGATCTTCAATGTTGCGCTCACTATTAAAATACTTTATTTTTCTAAAAAGAGAATGGTGAGTGGTCAATGCCTAGGATTCTGTCCTCATGGAGACAGAACTCAGAGACTAAATTGACTGTTATGAAGCTTTCCACTGGAAAAAGGAGTATTTTCCTGGTAAAATTTAATTTAAAACAGTAATGGGCAGACATATTTTTGGCCAGGCACTAGCCTGAAAACAGAGAGTGGGGGTTGGACAAAATCAAACATATTTATTATAATTTAGTCTAGAGGGAAAGGAATGCTTCCCTGTTCAGCAATTTCTTCAGTCCCTTGCCAATTCTAACATTCCCTGATGTTTTCATATTGCTTATGGTGCTTTTCATTCATGTCACCCAAAAATCATGCACAAGAGCGAGCAGGTAAGCGACTGGAACTGAGTGGGTGCTAAAGAAGATGGAAAGGGCAATGCAACAGCAAAGGCAGGACAGGGCAACTGGAATTTCAAACAAAAAAATCAGGAATTATTCCATTCCCACTGAAACCATAACCAGGCTCCTCATGTTGGTCGCACAGATCTCACAAGAGCACACATCCCTACCTAGCATCAATTTTAGAGAAATTTAAAAGCTTCCTGTCAATAGAAATCTTCCTTAGTTGTTCTCAGATTGAAAGGCACCTTGCCTTCCATGATTTGCCTTTTCAATAAACTCCAGCAGCATCATCAGGCCTCTCCCTGCTTGTTTTCATCTAAGACCTACAGAAGACATGGATACCACCAAAAAATTCTCATTAGGTGCTTCAATAGAAATCTGTTCACGTGACACTTTAAGAAAGACCAGAAATGTGAAGTTCAGTAGAGGGAACAATGAGAGGTACACAGGGCCAGAGATATCTTCCAGTAAGTCTCAGCCAAAAGTAGACTAGAACCAAAATCTCCCTGATTTAGTTTTCCTCTTGCCATGCATAGAAACCTTTTTAAAAGGTTTCTGAATAAAATAAAATATACAGCAATCATGAAAGTATGTGCTCAGTAATTTGGGGATAATTCACAATTACATTTTAATGAAAACAAGAAACCTCATGCTATCCACTAACAACAAAATTAGGCATTTTTACCTATTTTCTACGGTTCACACTAATATTGAATTCTAAAATATCTTATAGCAGCATAAAGAAAATAAGTATTTTAAAACTGGGTTTGCCAATTATCACAAAATTAATCACAATTCTAGCCTGCAAGTTGAAAACATCATCACTGAAGGGAAAAAAAAAGCTCAAAAAAATGTGTTTACTTGCTTGTAACCTGAGGTCTGAAATGCCATATCTATTCCTACTCACAAGAAGCACTTCCTAGGCTCACTTCTTAAAGAGCAATTTTAAATAGATACATTCACCAACACTTTCTCACGTCTGCTCTTGCATGCTGTACAATTCACAAATGTTTTGTAAGTGCAGCTATACAATCTGGAAGTAGTTTATGCCCATCTTCCCCCCCACCAGCATTGTACAGTACAGCATATTTTTTGGAATTACATGCTGTGATCATCACTGTTTATCTGCACAGCAGCTCTGCTAGGGCAGAATTGCATCCAGGAACACATGTGTAATGAAAATTCCAAGGAAAACAGTGTTTAATATGGAAGTACAGAATCCATCACAAGAATCTTTACCTTTGGTAACCTCTTCTCCCTCTAGTGGCATCTACATTCCCACTCACAGGATGTTTTACCTTCAGTATTGATGTAAAAGACAATTAAATGCAATTTAAGTACTGTTCTGCCAAATTAAGACTTAGACTCAGCCACCAGGTCATAAAAATACGAATGTAATCCTATGTGGCCACTTATACACTTTATTCCATTACTGCAATGAGTCTGAGCAAGCTGTGTAAAACAAGTCCTTACCACTTAGAAAGGTCACAGGAAGCTGAGAACATGAAATTTTCTAGAACACAGGAGCTAACCTACCTGAACAATGGTTGGGAATGGGCAGTTTTACCTTGTTCCTTCATGCAAAGTAATAGAAAGTCTAAATTTCTCCCTTATGAAAATGAACTAGGGGTCTAAGATGCAAATACAATTTTCCCTATTTCTGTAGTACCTGAAGTACAGAGGTATGATCATCAGAAATGACATCCCCTGATTATTTTCATGAAATATTTAAGATGAGAATATTGTACAACTTTATCTCTGTGAATTACTCCAAATAATCTTTATGAACTTTCCTCATCAGTTTCAACAGTCTTCAATAATACTGAAAAATGAAATTAAAAATGCAAAAGAGGGTCTGTAGCCTTAATGAAGAGACCAAATGCTAGAGGCACGTAGAAACATTTTAAATGTGTCTTGCAAACAAATTTGTCATTACTCAAAGAACAGAGACCCCGAAGGAATTTCAGCAGCATCCAATGCAGCACTTGGGACTGACATCCACCATGCACCTGCACCAGGTGCTGCACATAAAGAGGCCTTTTCCTTGGCCAATCAGCAAAGAGATCATGCAGCACACAGATTTCATGGCAGCAGACAGAATTCAGTCTTAAGTGAATTGGGGGGCAATGTTTACAAATTTAGTGTTTCTGTTTGGCTTTTGAAAGTGTGAATCTCCTTGTATTTAAGAACACTTGAAATTTAATTTTATGGTGGGTCTGGAAAACACTGCTGGCTGTAGCAGTGTTCACCTTAACAATACATTAGCGTATAACTATTATACCTGCTAGTTTATTTATTTTTATTTTCAACACAAAATGCATACAATAGAACGTATGCAGAAGTTGCTTGCTTTACAGTGCAGGAAAAGCAATAAAAAATAATTTCTCTTTCCACAGCAAAGCCAAAATTTTCTGAAGTTCAGCAACCTAATGCCCAAAAAGGTTTTGTTTCTAACAATATGAAACAACTAATGAACCTCTACTGTTGTCCCCTTGATCAGTGGTTGCATATTTTTAATTAGCTGAGAAAAAAACACATTTTTTCAAAATAGAATTGGATAGCATGATGGACACCTGAAACAATCATATAAGTAATACACAAAACTTTCACATACAGTCTTTTGTATGCTTTTTGTGCTGAAAATAAAAAATAAAAAAAACTACAATATATAATAGTTATACGCTGTTGTATTATTAAGGTGAACACTAATATAAGCATGGAATAACAAAGCTTCCCCAAGGCTAATTTGGAGTATAAGATTTTCTGTCTTTCCCTGGAGTCAGCAAACATTTCAGATACAAAACTGCTACTGATCCTTTCAGTATCAGAACAATGGCCTCCACTTTCTAGAATTCCAGTTATCAACAACAGACTCCCCCGAGATTAGTTCCCTCAAAAGCAAAATGTGTGTGTCACAAAGCATATGTAATCATGCTGAATACTCTTCCTACACCTTTTTTGTTTTTTTAAGTCTCCTCGTTTTGTCTAATAGCAGACACAACAAGAGGAAACAGTAATTTCAAATAAAATTTGAATTACTGGCTTGCTGGAATAATGTTAAGATTTGTGACCTACCACTACCAGGTTTTTTATGTTAGTTTTTAATGCTACTTGTATTGAGAGGTTTGCTGGAGTGAAGTTTTGTAATAAAAGTCTTATTCAGTTGAGAGTGTATAATCCAGGTTTTTGACTAATGATTAGACTACGTCTCTATAAAAATAGATGCCACTGTAATAACAACATTTGCAAGCCAGCCTTCTACAAAAAGGAAGCAGACTAAAGATGCAGACTGTTTCCATTCTTTTGCGGCTGAAGGTCAAAAGAAACTGAAGTTGCTAAAATGTCATGCGTCCTTTTCATTTCAGTGCCACTGAAACATTTGGAAACAATGAAGAGACAAGAAGAAAAGTGAGAAAGCTCCAACAGACAACACTTCCAGCAGAAGTACAATTCCAGAGCTGCACTCAATTAAAGAGGAATATGCAACGCCTCTGCAGACAAGAGAAACGTATTCTTTTCTTCATCTGAAATTTTGTAAATTATATAATACATGTTTAAATTTTAATATGCAAGCATTACTGCTTGGAAGTACCACAGGCAGACGTGTTTGGGCATGGGGTTTTTTGATACTGTTAAGAACCAACACCGGAAAATCCTTACCTTTTTGTCTTCTTTAGATTTCCTGATACTGTGCGGGGGGCCAAATTTATTCTGAATGCAGAACATCTTCTTGGACCATTCACTTTTGTGAGATTTTAGCTGTGGCTGACCAAAGCTGCCATCAACTCTGTATCTGTCAGCTGGAATCTTACTCATTGGTGGGGGAAGTGTCCCACAGTTAACACTCGACCAGCCATCTGTGGAGTCAGTGTAGGACTCCTGGTCGCTGGCATTTCCGTGCTGCCACTCCTGTAAAACGTGCACAGGCAGCCACCTCTGATTGCCTGTGCCTGCAGCGTTTTTCTTTGATGGAGGTACTGAATTTCTGGAGGAAACCAATGGAACTTCAATACGAGCAGAAGGGCTCAAGTGTTTGCTTACATTTTGAGACTTATCATTCTGAATTATTTCTAAAGGGATATTTCCCTCCTGCTCATGACAGAAGCCATTCCAATGAGAAGCAGGCTGATTTTGTCCCCTTCCTACTGGATTTTCCCATATGCTGCTAGGAATGTGTTTACTTGGATTTGTCCCTAAATCAACCACCAGAACTCTATTATTCTTTTCTTCTTGATTGAAATTTCCAATCCCACTGTCACTGTTACTGCTTGTACTATTATTCTGATGAGCATCTGCATCACCATCAAGGAAAGCCCTCACACGCATTCCCTCGATCAATTCCCCCATATCCCTATAGAGGACAGAAATAAACTGCAGGACAGGTAGAGATGATGTTGGAAACTCCAGACAGCCATTTGTATCCGGATCCGCTGTACATTCCAGTCCAAAACGTCTTGCTATACCCTGGTGAATTTTATGGTGAAATAATTCAGGATCCACCATAAAAACATGGCAAGATGTCCTCAGGACCCCTTCATCTTCCTGAGCCAAGCTTGCATCATCATTTGTCTGCATTGTAACTAGCCCAAAGAATCTTCTATCATCTGGGCAAACAGCACTGAAGGCCAGTTTCTCTGCAGGATACTCTGCAACAACACCTGATTTGTCACTGCAGAGCTGAATACAGTCATGCATTATCCTCATCATCACCAGGGAATGGATCTTCTGCTCTGCCCGCAGACGCCTCATGCACCCACGAATGGCCTGCAAACTCTCGGTTTCCAAATTCGCCGTCGTTGAAGGAAGTTCGATGGAGCCCAAGTAACCCACAATCATGGCAACGTTCAAAATGCTTGCATCTAACCCAAAGTCTTCTGCACTCTCCAGCCCACTTCTAAAAACTGAATCATCATTCAGAACTCTGGCTATTTCTTCCTTTGACAGTAGGTTTGGATTGCTCACACTTTCATTGCCAGTTTCAAATTTCATAGCAGCAGAAGCTGAAAATGATCTCTGTTTTGGTGCAGAATTATCTGAGTTACCAGCACAAAGAGCAGGATTCTCAAAGATCATGTTAAAAATGCCACCAGACTGCATTTCTTCAACAACTTTCTCTGCTCTGTTTATACCCAGAGCTTTAGAGTCAGGTTTGGGTTTCAGCCATCCCTTCCCATCATAAAAACCAACTTCTTCATCGCTTGAACATGAATCCATATGACTAATCCCTTCAGCAATGACCATGTGCAGGACTCCAGAACATTTCCCTATAAGTTTCACTACATCTTCATGAGAGGCTTTTTTCACGTTGATTTCATTAACTGCAAATATCTGATCTCCTGCTTTAAGTCCAACATAATCTGCAGGGCTTCCTTTCATCACACAACTAAGAACACAGGGAGCTTGTCCAGAAAGGGTAAACCCATAACCTGCTCTTCCTCGAGCAACTTCCACGCTTCTTATCCGTGGAGGAGCATGCATGTTGAGTCGACGTTTGACCGTTTCTCCTGGTCTGTACATTTTGGGGGTTTTTATTCCTAAAATAGGAAAACTTCTATTTGGTCCAGATTTTTGTCATGTTTCAAGAGTCTCACTTCATCCGATGAAGTTCTAAAGAAAGAAAGAAAGGACATCTTAATTCTCATAATATTTCAGGTTTTTAACACCCAGTATTCCCTGGACAGTTGAGAAAAAAATTGCTAGTGAACTCTACCAAAAACTATTGCTAGAGAATTAATGAAACACTCAAAACAGTTTGAAAAGAACAGGTACCACAGTGTTTATTTTAGTGATGAGAAAGGAGTTGCAAATGCAAATAAAGTGGCTGTCAAAAAACAACAACATGACAGAATGACAAGGAAGGAGATCCAAGTCTTTTGATGTACAGTCAGTGGTTTTTATACCAAACCTGTTATATCTTCCCCCATTCCCCCACACTTCCTACTATTCAGTTACCTTCTGACTTACTGCACCATTGTACTCCCACTGCATTTTACAGCACAGAGAAATCTTTATTTAAGCTCATACATCCTTTCCCAGCAAAATAAAAATGAGAGCTCATGCTCATCTACACCTCACCCCCTTTAAACTCAGTGTACAGAAACAGGTACCACATGTATCATGTAGAAGAGATTAATTACCCCTAGAGTTGCCTGTATCTCTCTACTGGCTGTAAAGGCAGCTTAAAGTAAGTATCTCAGACTTCAACTTCCTTACATACATTTCACTTACATATGCAATGACAAGTGGGCATTCGGTCATGTAGCTAAAAAAGGGATCCAAGATCAGATTTACTGTTATACCAATCAATTAATCTACTCAAAACCATTTTTTCAGATAGCAAACACTGTAAAAATGCATTTCAGACCATCATTCCAACATCCATGTGTTTTAGTTTAGCTTAAACACTCAAAAAAAAAGAAAAAGTGAAAAAGACACATGCTGCCAGTATTAATCTTGCCATGACTTTACAATTAACATACAGCAGCTTTGTATGAACAGCAAGAAGTAGAATATTTCACTAAATTTTGGTGTCAGCACTGAAGTCTGGATGTCTTGTTCTAAAAATACTTGCGCAATTTCCATTGTTTTAGAGACGTTTCCCACACTAAGCAGGTTAAAATGCTAAAAAATTACTGACTTCAAAAAAAAGAAATGACAACTTGTTCAACTTTTGAAACTATCTCCTTGTTGCATGATATGAGCTCTCATTTCCATAGGTCTGAAGGATGACTGACAGAAATAACCATGGGACTACAGCTACATAAAATGGCAATAAACTCCATCTGAGTAAGTGAGAACTAATCTGACAATTACTCTGAGTTGGTCCACAGGCTTATTCTTAACTCAGTCACATTGTAACATACTTAAAGAGTATAAAGTACTTCAAAGCAAGTATCTTGCATATGCAAGGGCAAAATGCAGGCAACATTTTAGATAAATACATTCACATAAAGATAAATATACATACACACACAGACAACACATTTTTTATCATATCTAAAGTGCTAAATTAGTGGCGTCCCACCCAGTACTTGTATGGACAAAAAATGACCAAGAAACCCTACTGACATTGCTCTCAGCTACAAAAATAACAAAAACCCCCACACTCAGAATGTGATTAAATCCACAGCACACTAATTTCACAGTATTTCTGCCTGGGTTAGAACAAACAAGGCAATTTAAAAGTTTTACCAATTAAAAACCAAGCCAAAACTAAAATATGATTTATGATGATAGCCTTAACTACTTATTTACATATGAGCTCCTAGATTACCAAATTTAAGAAAACACTCCTGTTTCTCAAATGTTCTGCTAAATACTCAACTGAAGGATGTAATTCCCAGAGGACCCTTCCAAACCCAAAATAGGACAGATTTCTAGATACCAGAAGACATCCAGTTGGTTTTACTTTTTGGGGTTTAGTTTTGGGGTTTTTTTAACAAAGGGACATCAGGTTTTTATGTCTCCATGGTGCAGCTGTGACTATTCACTGTAGTATGGGTTTTTGTAAATTGTTTTAATATAGAAATTATCCAGCTTCATTAACAATATTTTTCCTATAATTTGAGACAAAAAAAAACCACCTTGGCTTCAAGAAGTAATGAAACTTCACACTTAACCTTTAAATGGAAATCATAAAATAAGAAGTGCTTTGCAAACATTTAACCAAACTTTTACATCACTGTAAGAAAGCCCCATCAACTTGCATCCAGTCTCACATCTTAAATGTTGTTTGACCCTTACCTGATGGGAGTAAACTTGGGAACCAAGAGGTCACTGTGCATTCAGCTATCTCTAATTTGGTCTAGTATTTTTTGAGAATAATCATTAAATATTTCAAGACACAGTTCTCAAAAAAAAAAACAAACTAACTAGCTAAACAAATTTACAACAGTAAATAAAAAGCTTCTATCTAGAAGCATGAATACATATATATGTTCTAATTTGTCTTATAGTGAGTACTTCTGTTCTCAGCTGTCTGGAGAATAGCCTAATGTGACCCCTGGGTACCCTCCAAATCTGTGCTGTTAACCTGGTCACCATGAAGCCCAATAGTATCTGGCACCTAAAACTGTGCTACTAGCTTGCAAGAAGAAAGGAAACAATTAAGAGAGTATGAGATTATATATAATCTCCTTTTAAAAATATAATAATGAGCAGTTGTTACTAAAAAACTTAAGATTCAATATCGTAATGTTGAAGTGGCTGATAAGAAAAAAAACAGATTTTTTACAGCTAATTTATTAAAAAATATCCTAAATGCCACTATAAAAAAACCAAACAATGAAAATGTAGTTAGGCTGCTCTTGAGAAGAGGTAAACCCCAATGCTGTCTTACCTCACAATTCAGTATTTGCTAAGAGAGACTTTCCTTTTAACTCTGTTCACAAGTCAATTTAACTTGCCTTCCTAACCTATGATCCTTACACATCAAGCATTTATTGTAGATGGTAACCACTGATAATGAAATGTTATTCAAAAACCTGACAATTATAAAAACAAAACAGCAGGCTGCTAAGATGTTGCTTTCCTCTAATAATGATGTTCTAGAGGTGTGAAGACCTTCCGCTATTCATATATTTGTGAAATTTTATAGGTGTAAAGTTAGGAACTAATTCAACATTAAAGGGTTTTTGCTATTAATGTGTCTATACACTGAAAAATCCAAAACAAAAAAAACCCAACAAAACAAAAACCGTATTACTTCACTAGATCACCTCTTCCCTCCCTCAGTGCCCAAATATTACTGTGAAATTTTTATGCTAATTAACCCAGGACAAACAACAGCTTGTTAAATTTATCTAGAAAGCTTCAAGACAAGGGACAAATATATCTCTTCTGCAAGAACTCTCAGCATCCAAGTATGTTTTACTGCAATAATGGCATGACAGGCATATAGAAAAATTATGCAAATAGTGTTTCCTATAAACAGTATTAGTTGACTGTCAAACTGGTAAGAGACTAGTTCAAAACTAAATTACCAAGTTATCTAATTGCTAATTTGTCTCCTAATTTCTTTGCAGACTTGAAACCTGGAGCTGAAGAGATATGGCACAGAAGTGGCACAAACTTCCACAGTTCCAAAGTAATCATGTTTGAATATCCTTTTCCTGTAGTAAATTACAAAACATGTAGCATATCCAGTGAAACAAAAACAACAATTCACTTGCACTGATATAGCGCTTTGGTGCTTTATAGCTACAAAATATTTCACAGAACATTTCAAGCAAAAACACTAATATGTACTCATAAAGAGTTGTTCAAGTATGTGAAATAACACAATTTGTCCATACAAATCAGTTTTGACACAGAACTGCAAAAGACAACAAAACATACAAGTTTTCTGCCGGCATACATTCTGGTCTACAATTTGAATCAATTATTTGTGGGGTATAAACCACCAAAAATACCAGTTACAGTTGAATCGTACCATATCCCACAAATACTGCATTTCTGTATGGAATGTTTAACATATCCATGCTAGCTTTTCATGTCATTTTCAAACCCTCTGCTCCAAAGAATATAACATGTATTTGCTTACTTTCAAGGGAAAGAGGTAGTTTGTTTCCTGCTTCTGCTCTTGTTATAGCACCAAAAAGAACAGAAACAGGAGGCACGCTCCTGCTACAGTCCATGTTAAACTGTAACTTGACAGTTACAGAGGGCAGCAAGGGAGCCCGTGAAGATCAGAAGTACATGACTGACCACCACCACCTCCCAGAAAGCCTCTGGAAATGAGCTGCTACTCAGCACTGCAGGATCCATGCTAATGCTCCAACCCTGTCTGGCTTCATTCTGTCTGGCTTCATTTTGTTTTTCAATAGTGCGACTGCAAGAGAATAAAGTATGCAAAGTGGAAGTACACAGAGGAGACTGTTCCCTCATCCCTCACACAGGTCTTGAAGTAATGCAAAAGACTCTTCAGCATGGATGCCAGTTGTTGAAGCAGAACTGATGCCAAGTCCCTACAAAGCTCAAAAGAAGTTATAACATTTGAATTCCACTAACTATTCAAATGTGGTACATGTTTATAGACAAGTTACACAAGAAATATAACAGCACAACCTGTAGAAGACAGCTACTAATTGTTTGAGAACTTGGGAAGAACAATGTTTTAGTAAAAAATCTCAGCTGCATTTCACAATTGGCAATTGACCATTATGTTTCCTTTAGGTGTATCTAGTGTGATCATTGAAAAATATTGACTGTAATTAGTACTAGCAGGCTAAAAAGTAGCTGTTCTCCCACTGAAGACAGTGTACGAAGTGTAAGGAACACAAATAGGACATTGCTGTTTTGCCTGACAAGACGTACGCGACTAAAGACAAAGTTTTCTAAAGCTATTGTACAGACAGTCATGCGCCTACAATTCAGACTAACTTATTTGCTGTTTCTAAGAAGGTGGAAAGGTTTTGTTGGCAGTTAGGCATTTTTCCTCCCTTCTTTTCTTGCAAATTCGTTCCAGGACTGTTGGGACGCCGCGCAGAGGGGCGGCACTTGGGGCGGCAGCAGCGACACCCAGGCGGGATGGGCTCAGGGACAGCCGGGAGAGCTCGGGGCGCTCTGCCGGAGCAGCAGGAGGGGCTCGGCTGCAGCTCAACACAGCCGCTCTCACAGCCCCACTGCTCCGCTCCCGGAGAGGCTCCCGGCGCTGCTCTTGTTGGGTGCGGGGACATCCCGCAGGGACATCCCGCGGGCGACCCGGGGGCAGGGGAGCGGAGGGGCGGGCGGCGGGTCCGCGGCTGGAGCAGCGCCCCGCGGGCTTACTCATAAACTGCCCGGCTCCTGGGGCAGCCGCTTCCCGGGGGGTGGAGCTGCGGGGAGGGGAGAAGCGGCACCTGAGCCCGCAGGGACGATTTGAAAAATCAAGCGGTAAAAGACGGGCGGGCACGGAGCGCCCACGACCCCCCCCGCGGGCGGACCCACCGCNCTTCGCCCCCCTCCCGCCGCCCATCTGCCGACCCCGCTCCTCCTGCCGCATCCCAGCGGGGTCCCGGGCCGGGCGCTCGGCGGCGAGGGGGATGGGAGAGCCGGTTGGGCTGCGGTGGGCGCTGCCCTGCTCGGACCCACTCACCTCTGTCCCCCGGGACTCCGGCTACTCCGCCGAGGCAGCGGCTGCCCCGGTCACCGGGGAGACGGCGCCGGGGTCCGCCGCACGGCGCCGC